>JAWQEG010004115.1:0-34189 GCA_033782935.1 Petrolisthes cinctipes
AAGAACTTGTGGGTAGGAGGACGGGAAGAAACATTGAATAGAAGGAACAAGGTCGTATAAGAGGAGCTGGAGAAAAATGTGTGCACATATTACACTTTCTTTGTTGATGACATTAAAAAAAAAGGTTAGTCACTCCCACTCAGTAAGGCAAAAACCATGTCATACATCCACAGATTTCCTTAAATTTGCTAAAGGAAGTATGGGACTGTTGAATGATGACGGGTGAAAGGGAAGGCAATGCGAGACGGATGAGGAAAGGGAAGATACTGACAGATGGGTGAGAAACAGGTGAGGGACTGAGAGACAGATTCACACGGGAGAACTTACTAAGGGACAGGTAACTTGAAGGTTGATTGGGCTGGTGTGGTGAGTGAAAGGGAAGAAGGTATTTAAGCCACGTGTGATTGATGGGTGATGGGGAGTGGTTAGTGGAAGGGTAAAAAGGTGGTGTAGAATGAGAGGAAAGGAAGTGATTGAGTGGTAAATGATGGAACGTTGAGGAAAGAGGAGGACGGGTTTGGGCTGCACTACACTACATTACACTGCACTACACGACGCAAGCTACACTCCACTACTCTATAATTCACTTCACTCCTCTACTCTATATTTCATTTTACTCCAATTCACTTCACTTTAATTCACTATACTACACTGCGCAACAGCACCTTACACAACACAACAAGCACACCACGCCACACACATCGTCCCACACCATATACTACAAACACAACACAACACAACACAAAACAACCCGGGAAACACAACACCTTCCCGGAATAACGATCGTGTTATCTCTTGGACGAGGTAGTAAAACGACTTAATGGGGAAGGTGGAAACTGTTGGCGCACTCCTTCACTCACACACTCACTCATTTATTCTCTCCTTCACTCACACACTCACTCATTTATTCACTCATTCATTCACTTTCACTTATTCATTCAGTCACTCATTAATTCTTCCAGTCATTCGGTTACCCTCCATCGCACTCACTCACTAACACACCCACACAGTCACTCACTCATTTTCACTCATTCTATTCCACTCATATCTAACTCATAATAATTCTCTCTGGCTGGCATTTATTCTCATTGACGCACCACTCACTCCCAGGCATTCACACACTCTTGCTCTCAACTCACTCAAACTCATCATCAATCTTTTTCTCTCGAGCACTTTCTTTCCAGGTTGGCTCATTTCCCTTTCCGTCCCTCCCATGTTAATTCCATCCGTCTTGTGTCTCTCTCTCATTCCATCCTCTTACATCTTCGTTCTCCTCTCCTCACTCGATCCGTCCCTCCCCTCTCTTCTTATTTTCCTCCCTCTCTTCTCAACCTTCCTCCCTGCCCCCCCATCTCTTCTTATTTTCCTCTCTCCCTTCTCAACCTTCCTCCCTGCCCTCCCATCTCTTCTTATTTTCCTCCCTCCCTTCTCAACCTTCTTCCCTGTCCTCCCAACCTTCCTCCTGCTCTACACCCAACGCCTTGTTCATGACGTGTTGCCTCTTCTCCATGCCATTAACCGAGTGGAGGGAGGGTCTTGCGGTGCTCGCCTGCTGAATATTGACGCCAGATGGGCTATGCTGTTATCCGGAACCCATGACTGTTGAGGTGTGAGGCGGGGAAAGAGAGAGAGAGAGAGAGAGAGAGAGAGAGAGAGAGAGAGAGAGAGAGAGAGAGAGAGAGAGAGAGAGAGAGATGCCTAGTAGAGTAAGCGTCACCAGGGATTACATAACAACGGACTATTGTGGTGGTGAGCAAGCAATATTTTATAATGGTGACTGGATATAAACAGGATAAGGCTCCCATTACAGGCCTGGTGGTGCTTGTTTAATTTCGGTCTGAGGTTCTGTTTCCTCCCTGTTATAACGGCGAACCCAGAGAAGAGTGTAGTCGTAAACGAGACGGTATTCTCTCTTATGTTTCATTTTAAGCCATGAAAATAACGGCAGAAGAAATAATCACGTCTTAAACAATACGGGACGTCTTAAAGTTGACCAACATACCCGAGAGGCAACAGAAGTATAGAACGCGACTGTAAATCGGTTTGAGTTGCCATAAGCAAACAGGGAAATATTTCACTTTTGCCAATACCATGCTGGGCGCTTAGCATGGCCGTCCATGCTTACATGATTTAGCCAAGTTAAGTCATCCTGGAGCCGATGCATTCCCCGGGCCTCTGTAACGGGTGAAATGAGGTAAAGCCGCTTACTTTGAGGCGAAACATCACACATGTGGACAGTAAGATGCATGGAGAAAGGGAAATGGTGAACAGACCAAAACTCATACAGTTCATATAGGTTCATATTGGTTTCTAACATCATAATAATTTATAGAGTAGGGAATATTAAAAATATATAACACTAACTTAAAGTAAAGTTTCTTCTAACATGGCTTAACCCTACATTACAATTAACGATTGTCGGTTGATGTTGTCAAGCATAAATGGTATACATATTAAGAGTAAGTATTTAAAAAAGGGAAAAGTGTCGAGCATAAGGATGATGATGTTAGTATAATTATATATCCCTTGAGTGGACGTTCTTTGTTGTCCTTTGTAACCTTCTTCTTCCTCCACAATCTCCTCCTCTTCCTCCTCTTCCTCCTGTTCTCAGTGCCTGGGTTGCGTTGGGTGGGAGAGCAGTGCGTCATGTAGATGGCCTCGTCTGTTACCGTCACCTTGTTTGGTTTCTGAGAGTGACGCAGTATTGGCCTCATGGCTGGGCTTCTCAGCAATTAATGAAGACATATGTGGGGGCGGGCGGCACTACAACACAACAACTGCAGAGATTCACGACCCTGGCCTGCCTCGATGGAGACGCCTGGAAGTGATATACGGAGGTGGAGGCTGGTTGGTGAGGTGTGGAGATATAGTGTGGGAACCAAGGTGTATACAGTTGCCGACAAGAGTTTAAACGTATATCACCCCTTCCACACATAGCAATCCTTCTCCTTCCCTCCCTTGCCTATTGTCCTGGATTCTAATTATAATGATGTTTAGATGCAGCAGCAGCAACGAAAGTTGTGTAATTATGTACCACTGTGAACACAGTTAAATTCAACCATTATTGGCTTTGAAATTTCACAGTCACAATGGTTACAAGTCCCTGAAAAACAGAAACTGAGAGAAGAAAGTTAATCCCTCGGTCTTACCTTATTATCAGGTCTTGTACTAATCAACAGAATCACCTCACTGGGTTTCTCTATTAGACTCATTGGATAGATCCCTTGTCTCACAATCCCTGGCTTAGGGTTCGATTTCCGGGTGGAGTCACCTGCTCAGATTTTCTTTTGCGGCTTAGTTGTAGAAGTTGAATAATCCTTTAATTCCCGGTTAATGAGTTCTCTGCCTTTGCCTGTTGATATTATCCGATGTTAGCCTAAGTAAAAATATATAGGCTGTACACTCTATATGATTGTCAGGATACATAAGGGGTTTAGGAAGTTATATGGTGTTGACGGAATGTTATTTCCTGATTTCTCCAAACAATATCACGATAGGCCTATACACCACCCAAGTATGCCTGTTATTTTATGACATAGAATGAAGGAATGAATAACCACAAATTCGCTGACAAAATCATGCCCTCCCCACCAATACCACGACAACGATTACCATCACAGTCATCATAACTACCACCACCACCACCACCACCACCACTACTACTATTATCATGCTCATTGAATCTCATTTACTTGTGTTTGTGCGTGTTTCAAGAGAAATACCATTAAAAAATCTCACCACCAGGCTCACCCAGCTTCATCCAGTGGTTTAATGTGGTTGAGTATAAAGGACATAATAATACTGTACTAACACCACTTCTATTGGAGACTGTAAATATTGTTAGAATGGCCGTAAAAGGGTTTCAGACCCATAAGAATAAATTATGAAACACTGGCGATTAAATAGTGTGTGAAGTTTTGATTAGAAAAATTCAAAATTGGTTCCAAATATTTTTGTACCAAATCTTCTTTATATAGAAGTTCTGCGCTTACAGACTGTGATAGCTCAAGGCAAAATCCTGACTGAAAGTAAAAATTATGAAACAGTGACGAGGAAAGACCAAAATGAATGGTGAGTGGGAAGATATCCGACCCGCTACCAAACGATTCTTCTGACTCTAAGAAGAAATCATGATACAGTGACGGACAAAAACCCGAGTAAATTGTGGGTGGTAAAATGTCGGACCAAACTGTTTTACTGACTCAAAGAAGAAATTATGAAGCAGTGACGGGCAGAGTGTGGGTGAGGGGTGGGCGGATTATGGTACAGAAAAGATATACAGGATAAAAAGGATGGCAATGCGATATGAGAAAAACTTTCTCTGTTTCAGAAGTTGAGGTCCTTGACTTCAATATTGACGGGAACCCCACTTGTCTCCTCATTCTTCTGTCTTTTTCTTCCCTTTCCTCTTACGTTCCCTCGTCCTCCTTACCACCCCCTCCCCCTCCTTACCCCCCTCTCCACTCCTTCTTCTCTTTCTCTCAACACTCCTCTCTCTTAACCCTTCCTGGTACTCAAATACTTTCATCTTCCTGCCAGTCACCAGACCTTAAA
Source organism: Petrolisthes cinctipes (assembly GCA_033782935.1). Lineage (NCBI taxonomy): Eukaryota > Metazoa > Arthropoda > Malacostraca > Decapoda > Porcellanidae > Petrolisthes > Petrolisthes cinctipes. Next base: position 4,555 of record JAWQEG010004115.1, read on the forward strand.
ACATACAACAGACAATAATATACTTTTTAGGGTATAAACTATCATTCACAAAACATCATAATTATTTGGGAATATCAGATTAGGAAAACTTTTATATGTGTTCAGTATTCCTTAAATTAATGAAGTGTACCAAAAATATGGCCTCATTTGCCTAGCTTCCAAGTCGATCAGAATAATTATATACGAGTCTGATAGACAACCACAATAAAAACCACGGAGGGAGAGATGACACAAAAGGAGTAGGGACGGCATTGTTCCCTCCTGGTCCTGGTACTGTCTCTTGTGTCTGCCAGAGTTTGTTTATGTGTCGCTACCCCGTTCCTCACCTCCTGAATTTGGGAGTAGGAGAAAAATATGTGAAGGCATATCACAAGTTTTCACCCGGGAGAATGAATGGTGATGACAGAAGCAAGATTTATGAAGGTGCATATCATAATTTCACCCTCGGTTTCGATAATTTTTTTTATTTCACGTTGCAGTTAGTCAGGAAATAGATATATTAAGGGTTAATGAATATATTTTATCAATATTTATGTATGCATTAAATCGAACTCTGTTTGTACAGTTGGTAGCATAACTCACGAGACCTGACTTTCATTGCAGAATTCATAGACAGCATCAAAGGGCATAACACAGAATGCTTCCCCCTGCACTCTACCAGATTATTATCATATTTTTTAATGGTGTCGAAGTCGATGTTGACCACTTCACTTTAGCTGTGTGCACATGCAGTGGGATATTGTGTCCTGTAAACTAATTTCGCAAGTTACATTACCTACAGCAAACGGCCTTGTTCACATGTAACGAATTCCATATAAGTGTATACTGCACCAGATAGATACTTATTTTTTTCCTTTATTTCTTTTTTCTCGGTATAAAGATCCGATATCAATTTCATCACAAACACACCGTCAAGACCTATGGACTGGTCTGCAGGCGATGAGAATGGAACATGAGCGAAAGTCGTAAATACTACGAATATATTTAAAGTTATTACATTTATTATAATCTTCGGACAAAACAGCGACACGATTATAGACGCTCACTGTACATGTGTTGGAATGCTGTAGTGCGTCCAGTAGCATGATAAAGCCTGTAGTGAATGAAAGGTGTGCGTGGTGTAGTAGCGTGTGTATGCGTTCGGTTGCATGGGGAGGCCAGCGTGTGAGAGCAGTAATTATGTTAACTAGGAAGAGGAGGGAGGTAATATGATAGCAGCCTCGGACGGTAACTCAGCACGTTACAGCAGTAGTTACAGTAAGCCAGTCGGCCTAATTAAGGGGAGAGGCCCGGAATGGTGGGTAGGGAAGGGAGAGAAAGAAAGTGTGTCAGTGTGTCAGGCGTGTTGGAGTGCTGGCTGTGTTTCGCTATTGCTGTAATTTTACGTTATTGCATTTGGGGGAGTCAACAGTTGTCCGCACAGTATGTACACAAACCCTGAAATTAGTGTGACGGGAATGGAAAGGAAATTTGATTCTAGGTGTTTGTATTGTATGACAAGGAGTATGATTTGGAAAGCTAATGCCATAGGATTTTGAGCACATATAAAGGGGAGAGACTAAATAATAGGGAAAAATATAGACTAGTGTTTTCTCTCCCTTATTGTGTTACCCAGTTTTCTAGGTGTGCCTTTGTGTGGACAACAGTATATTTCGATCATGTTTTGTTATCAAACCTTTAGTTGTACACACACACACACACACACACACACACACACACACACACACACACACACACACACACACATTCGTAAATGTGTACTTACTGTAACAGTCTACCTAAATTGAGGGGAGGGGCCAAGAAGGTGTTTGGGTGGAACAACACTAAACTAAACTGTGGACGAAGTGAAACGTGAGATGAGGCAACACCACGCCACACCCCAGCCATGACGTCAAGTACAGTCACTATCAACATTCAAGAGTTCTGTATCAGGCGAATGAAGGTGAACTATTTGAGTGAATAGTGTGCGCCAATAATACAGAGACCAGCAGCGATAGTTTCGCGTCATATTAGAGGCCGTTTCATTCGATGTTGAAGAATTATTGTGCTTGGCTGTACACTATTACTGAAAACGATGTACCCTCCATAAAAAAAAGTATAGGCACCATTTCAGTCTGAGACATTATGAAACACTGACTATGATTAACGGGAAATGATACGTATATGCTGTCTTCCCAACACTACCGACTGAATCAACGATGAATGTTTCACACATTGTCAGAGTCCAAGGTGCTGATACTTTTTTTATCAGGGGTACTGTCTTGCCTTGGAGTTCTTTATATGCGTAAGTGACTGGTTCAGTGCAATAATTTCTTGGTTTAATCCAAATGTATTTATTTTTGCACACAAGTCTATCAACTGTATAACTGTATAACTGTCACTCAATTTACATGCCACTGCAGAACTACATCGTCTCTCTAGCCTCACAAGCACACATTTTCAGAAATATGAATGGTCTTAGGGTACGAGTTAATGTGTGTGTGTGTGTGTGTGTGTGTGTGTGTGTGTGTGTGTGTGAACATTACAAATGTAGGCCATAGAGTCTGCAAAAATATAGAACGAGAAGGAGTAGTAAAAATCCTAATCACTCTTGAATTATTCATGAGGGAGCGAGGAGAAACATAAAGTAGAGAATTTCAGTAGTCAAGCGAATTCTCTTGATGAAGAGTATTACAATACTGCTGATAATTAGCTAACTTGGAAACACATTGTTCTTTTATTCATACTATTATACTGGTTTAAAAATAGAACATGGAATGAAGTGGATTTGATGCAAGATAAACTGCAGGCAGGAGAATAACTAGAAATATTACAAAAACATGGAAATGACAAATATACAACAATCGTAACTCACTGACAGCATAAAAATGTGGTAAGCTCTGGCTGGCGTTAATGTAAGTGAAAGTCTTATGTAATATTGGTTGCTTTTGAATCTTTCCTCGATGAGTATTATGACTTCAGAACGGAAGTGATTTATCAACCAAGAATATGTTGTAACTATTACAGATACGTTTCTGAAGATTTTTGAGACCTGGAAAGATAAACCCACATGGCTTTGGAAATTTTATTATAATCGTAGGTGAATTTTTTCATCTGTTAATGATGATCCTCCTGCATCTCAACAAATGCATTTTTTTTTATTGTGATGGCCTGTTTTCTAAGTACTGTTGCTTATGCGTATTTATATTATTTTCCCACTACGATTGAAGTAATTGTTATTCTATGTATACAGCAATGCAAACTATTAGTGAAACGTGGGTGGGGCTGACCTTAGACTTTTCACGAACATGCGCTCCAAATTATAAATGAGTTCTTTTGTGAATAGGTAGCACATCATCCAACCAAATGAAGTGTATTATGGGTACGTCTTCTAATGAGTATCGTGTCGTGAGAAAGAAAAACAAAACACAATCAGAATGACTTGAGAAGAAATTAGCTTACTTAGATCTCAAGTAATTATGAATGATATCGTGTTGATTTTGATTTTTTATTATTATTAATAATATTCCTACACGGGACATAGGCTTCATAATATATATGTATATATATATATATATATATATATATATATATATATATATATATATATATATATATATATATATATATATATATATATATATATATATATATATATATATATATATATATATATTTATATATATATATATATATTATGTTCCGGTGTTGGAAGATCTACTCGGCAATATAGCACTACTACTCCTCATTGCCTGGTTCAACCACCAGAAGGATGCGAGGCCAGACAGAGACCGGGTCTATTCTGTAGTCGACGGTGTTCTGTGAAGCTCTAGACTTCATCATTTGCATATTCGACCGTCTGCACCAATCCTTGATCCAGGATGAAGTTCACCAGACAGCCAATCCCGGAGTGTTATGGCTGTGACCTATCTTGCCCAAAGAGTATACATACCGAGAAAAGCCGGTGCTTAGTGTCTTGTTCCAGCACTCCTCGACTTAAGTGTAATATTCTGTGTAATATTCTTTCACCCTCTGTGAAACTGGACTACTTTTATCGGGCCTTCAGTAATTCGGCTGAGTATTATTTTTGTATTATTAAATTTGGTTTCTTACGAGAATTAGTTATGTGTCAGGGTTACTATTAGGGTTTCAGTTAGGATTATTGCGTTATGGTGACTATTAGGGTTATTATAAGTGTCACTGTAAGATTCCGTTATATCAAGTTTTTATAAGTGTTATTGTAATCTTCCAATTTTAAGTATGGTGTATTGTTACTGGGCAATCTACTGAGTTGTTGGATGGTTTGGGTTACGTGAATTCATGGTATTTGTGATGTTCTTGTATTAAAGGTGATACTGTTAAATAAACTTGTCTTGTTTTTACGATATGTCTGAATTTATATCAATTGGCTACCTCTGTAGATGGTAATATATATGCGAGCAGAACATATTAATTTTACATTGCCGTTGAGATTCCTAGGTCGTGAGATATGTCTGAGAGTTCCTAAAGACTGTGATAATTGTAGTAACTGGATTACCCACCGGCGGGATCTTGCCCTGAATAATGAGCACGACGGACAACTTAACGTGATTAGCAGCAGGGCCAGGGGGAAGACAGGGAAGAGCAAAATAGAATGAAATCTTGAAGGATGAGGAAGGAAGAAGAAATACTGTAGATGCAGATTCAAGATGCATAAGAATGAAGATACAACTAGATATGGAATTGAATGCGGGTAAAGTATAACAATAATAATGAAGGTAGAGAAGAAAATGTTAACTAGTGATATCACATTTAAGCAACAATTTATTTCTTACATATTGCAGCTAAGGACGGTACCTAGTATACGAAATTAATAATGCTAATATATTTCTATATTTTCAATTCCTTGTGAAGTAGCCGAGACATGAAACGTAACACACAGCATTGGGTGAAAACACAATACACTGATTAGAATTAGATAAAGATACAAGCACTACCAAGGTAAGCAGAGTAGATATGACGCAAAACCTGAGGCCAAAAAGACAGAATATAATGAAGATTTAACCCCTACATATGAGAACACCATTGGTACATTGTATTAATTTTCATATCAGAGTTATACGGACTTATTCTAAACAAACTATCTGTTGGAGGAAGAACGAAACTTGCTATATTTCGCCTTATATAAAAACATACATAAATAATCGTGTTTGTGTGTATTTAATTACATTGAAAGGTGAGACGAGACGTATATTTGATGTCACCAGTTGGTAGGGAAAGTAATATATTATGTATATGTTTAACAAAAGAAGCTGAGTATAAGGCATGAGAGAGTGAGCGAAGATGAAAGGGAAATAGATGAAAGAAGATGCGACTTCTCCTTTGCCCTCAACTTTACGTCTGACAAACTTCTTCCATTATTCTGTTGTTGAAGGGGTGAGCAAGGGGTCCACGCTACTCGGAAAGGCTACTACTGATGAAGGGTGAGAGAAGACGACGAGAAGTAGGAAGAGAAGGTGAGGAAAGAGGAAGAGAAGGAGGAAGTGATGGTGGAGGGAGAGGAAAAGGAGGGAGTGAAGTTTGTGGTGGAAAAAAATTAAGGAGAGCAAGGTCTAGAAGGAGGAGAAGGGAGGAGGTGGAAGTTGAAGTGGAGATGCCAGGAGTGAAAGGCAGAGGTGGAAGTGGGAAAGAGAGGAAGGACTAGGAGGGAGGAAAAAGGAGGACGTGGAAGGGAAGGTGGAGAAAATTAAGAATTTGAAGAAGACTAGAAGAAAGACATTGGAAAGGAAATCGAGGTGGGGAGGAAAATGATGATCATGATGAGGAGAAATAGGTCAGGAAGAGGGACGAGGAAGAACTGGAAGATAAAATTAAGGTGAAGGAGGAAGATGAGGAGGAGAGAGAGGACTAGGGAGAGTGTTAAAAAAGGTAAAGATAGAAGATGAAGAATAAAAGAGAAGGTTAACAGAGAAGTAGGATGGGGACGTAAGAGAGAGAAGGGACAGAGATTGAAGGGGGAAGAGAAGACCAGAGATAAGAGATAGAGGGAAAAAAAAAAGCTGAAGAGGAAAAGAATTGAGAAACTAGGAGGGGTAAGTTTGAGACATAAGGTGAGGTTTGTATAAAAGGGAATTGGAAAGGAGATAAAGCTGAAAAATAGAATGAGAGAAGATGATGAAATATAGGGAAACGGGAGAAGGGAGTAAGAATGGACAATAGAGGGTACGAGAGGAAAGTGAGTAAGAAAACACAGGTCAAGGCATTAGAAGAGAATGAGGAGAAGAGAAGGAGAGAATAAGAGGATAAAGGGCGAAGAATGAAAAGCTAAGCAAGTAACATCAAATTTATTCTAGACGAGGAGAAAAATAATATACAACGAAAGATGATAAGAAAATTAAAATGAAGAAACATTGTTATATACATTACTTACACGAGACATTACAGAGGAGATGAAATGAAAGGAATTGGAGGTAAAAAAGTTATAATGAAAATAATAATAAAAATAATAACAATAATAATAATATTAATAATAATAATGATAATGATAATAAAAATAGTATTAATAATAATGAGATGCGAGGGGAGAGACGTCAAGAGAGATGGAGAACTTAAGCCTCTTATTGTAAAGTAAGTAGAGAAAGCAATTTTCATGACATCAAAACTGGAGAGGAACGCGTAGGAGGAACTAGGAGAAGGAGGAAGAAGGAAGAGGAGAGAAGGAAGAAGAGAGTAGAAGAAAATGTGAAGAATGGGAAGCTGTAAACATAATAATAAATGAAGAAAAAGAAAGAAGTAGATGAAGAGGAGGAGGAAAATGAGGATGAGGAAAAGTAATAAGAAGAATGAGGAGAGTGTATAATAAAAGAACAATTAGTGAATGAAGAAGTAGTAGAAAATAAGAATAGGAACTAGAACAACAAAGATAGCAGCAGTAGAAAAGAAAACATTGGAAGTAAATAAATAAATAAGATAAGGAATGTGACTCAGCGACACACCCAGTGGGACAGAGGAAACAGAATTACCTCGACGGTGAAATGTAATATTAAAGTTTGCCAGTTGTATTAACACAGAGGCGAGGAGGTGGTGTGCTGGGGAAAATAAACACAGGACGCGAGATAATTATGATAAAATATGGTTAACGTGTCGATAAGAACACAAATGCAAATATTTATTAAACTTTTTTTTTTTTTTTTTTAGTCTATGATCTTGGAAGAATAATCACCATGGAAGGCTGACGAGTATAATGGGAAACAAACACACAGTAATGAGGATTGAGAATATTTATAGGTGTTAATTCAGAGATTCTCATAAACACATGGATTCAATGAAAGGATGGCACTGAAAATAGCCCATCACATAGAGTCATAAGCCGCCATAGAAATAGACACAGAGGAGAGGTGTTTGTTTAGAATGGATGAAAATAGTAGATATGGAAGGATAATTAAATAAAGAGATAGAGGTTTCCGGCTCAGGATCGAATGGGCGTCAAACTGTTGTATTCATGACTTTTGTATTGCTAACATTTCTATAGACAAGATATAGCTGAGGGGTAAACGGGAAGGAAAGTGGGAAGAGTCTGGAGGATATGATGGAAAATGAATGAATGAGGGAAAGGTAGAGAAAACGGGATGGAAAAGCAGAAAGGGCTGATTTACATAATGGGGAAGGAAGGAGTGAATGAATGAAGAGGAAAACACGGGAAGGAAAAACAAGAGAGACTGATTGTGATAATGGAGAATGAGCGAGTGAATAAATGAGAATGAAAAAAAAAAACTGGGAAAATAGGAAGGAGAAACTGATTTAGATAATGCAAAAAGAATGAGCGAATGAACGAAGATGGAAAAACGGAGAAAAGGGAAAGAAGAGGCACGAGAGGTTGTTGGAGATAATAGAAAATAAATGGAGGAATGATTAGTGAATGAATAAATGAGTGAATGCGGAAGAGGAGGAGGGAATAACAGGAAACAAACAAACAACGTGTGAGACTGATTTAGACAATGTGGACTGAAAGCATGAATTAAGGAGAGGGAGGGAAAGGGAATAATGGGAACGAAACTTGAGGGACTGATGGAGATAATATAAAATGAAGGATGGAGGTAAGAAGCCCAGGGAAGGAAAGTTGATGTAGGAAGGCTGGCGTGACGGATTGAGATTGAAAATGATGGACGGAGAAGCGGAATAACTGGATGAAGGAAGGAGAGGTGCAGGGTATGTGTGTGTGTGTGTGTGTGTGTGTGTGGAAGTGAAGTAAAGGAGAGAGCGGAAGAAGTAGAAAAGAGGAGGGTGTTGCATGGAGGAGAGAAGGAGGAAGGATACAGAGAGAGATGAAGGGGACAGTGTTTGCAAGGAGAGAATCTGGGGGGGAAGAGGAAAAAAGAATGAGAAGGGCGAGGTGTAGGTGGAGAGAGAGAGAGAGAGAGAGAGACAGAGGTATGGGTGAGACAAAAGAAGAGAGAAAAGGAGAAAGTGAGGGAGGAAAAAGAGGAGAAGGGAGGGATAGAGGGAGAGAGAAAAGAAAGAAAGAAACCACAGAACTAAGGATAAGGATGAAAGGTTAAAGGAAGAGAAGAGGAGAAAGTGAGGGAGGAAAAAGAGGAGAAGGAGGGAAGGAAGTGGCGAGAGAGGAGGTAACGAAGATGGAGAGTTCGGTCAGGCGGCAAGAGAACTTTAAGAATGGGGAATAATGAAAAATGGGGACGATGGGGTTGGAGGAGAGACGAATGGCCCTGGAATGAAGATGAAGAGAAGGGAGATAGGAAGGATTCAGGGTACAGGAGGGGGGGAAGGATAGAGGAAGAATGGTGGAAAGAGGAAGGGAGAATGATGAGGAGAATAAGGAAAAATTTAGGGTGCAAAAGGGGGAGTATAGATGAAGAATGGTGGAAAGGATGGAGAAAGAATGATGAGGAGGAGAATAAGGAAAGATACAAGGTATTGGAAGGGGAAGAATAGAGGAAGAATGGTGGAAAGAGAAAGGGAAAGAGTGGAGGAAAGTTGAGAGAATGAGGAGAATAAAGGAAATAGAATGGTGGAGATAAAATGGTTCAGGGTACAGGAGAGGGGGAAGAATGGTGAGTAGGAAAGTAGAGAGGAGAATAATGGAGATAGGAAAGTAAATGGGAGATTCAGTGTACAGATGGTGGAAGAATTGAGGAAGAAAACTGGAAAAAATGGAGGAGGAATGATGAGTAGGAAAGTAGAGAGGAGGAGAATAGTGGAAGGAAGGAAAAAGTAGAAACAGGAACGGTGGAGGTAAGGAGAGAGTGGAGGGAAACGAGATAGTAGGATGGTGAAGAGAGAAGAAACGAGTAGTAGTAGTAATGAGGACGAAAGGGAGGCAAGAGATAGAGAAAGAGATTAGGCCTAGTGGAATGGAGGGACAGGAAGGACATTGGGAAAGAAGGAATTAATGCTCTCTTTAATAACTAATTGGTGTTTGTTATACTGGAAGGTTGTATATGCCTCCAAGCTATGCCAGGAATTATAATAAACTTAGTACACGAGCGTTGTTTGGGGCATTCAGTGTCTTCCAAATTTTTCTCCGGTTCGACCTCTTTGACACACAGTTCATTTATAAGATTTACTTGTTTTTAACGTTATGACAATGTTCAATAATCATGCGAGTACCATCTCTAATGAGAATATTTACTGTGATGTTCTATAGAATCTATACAGTATAACACACAATTTTGGTTATTTGTTATACCTTTCCAATTCAACCTTTACCTTGTACCCATATGTATTCACTTAATTGTGATGTATGGTTGCCTGTCTGTATTCGTTTATTCTATTACCATTCTCTGACAAACTCCTTCCTCCTGATATCTTATTCTGTCTCTCCTCCAGCACAAACTGAGTCCCACCGGAAACGTTCCTCCTAAATTGTTCCTCCTGATTTAATCCTGTTTCCATTTACCTCCTCTAATTAAAGCTGTGAGTGTCTGTCAGTTCTGCCACCAGGTGTCTCCAACGGCGCTGAGGGCAAGACGGGCCGGGTGACGTGTCGGATCCCTTGAGTCGCTCGTCAAAGGCCCGAATTAAATAGGGATTTTCAGGGAAGTAATCAAGTTAGTAGTAGTGTGTTGTGTCATCAAGAGTTGTTGGCAGAGCGATTGGAAAAACCTTTGTTGTCCGTCCGTCTGTGTTCACCAGGAAATTATTTGTGAAAGGCACCATTGTTTATTAATTATCATCATTGCTCATATTTGTAATTATTATGTTTTGTATTTTATTGTTTATTATTAATAATCATATTGTTTATCTGTAGTGTTATTTACCTATAGCATACATAAAGGATCATAGGTTTGTTTGTTGATGATGAGGAAGCTACTGATTGTTTATCTAATGGATCATCATAGGTTTAATATGATAAGGAAGCTACTGATTGTTCCACCAAATATGAAAGGGAATAAACTACCTCAGTATATATAGTTTGTTTGTTAGCACACCAGCAAAATCATTGGTTTCTAAAAACTACATGTCCAGATTGCAAAATCTTTATATAACGGCAAAAGCAAAAATACCTGCATTAATAATGAAGTTGGTGTACGTAAACATTATATTTCAGTGAACAATAGTCTGCTTCATTGTCTGAGAAAAGTATATACATTATTATTATATCTTCTATTATATATGTACAAAAGCCTAAAGGACTGGTATTGTTCACTGTTCCCTAATGTTGTTTGATATTGAGGAACGCGTTTAATATGATCTATAACAATTAAACATCAGTATTGTGTAATGTTAGAAACGTCCCAAACTTTGACTTTTGCTGACAATTTGATGCTCTCTCGACACGACAGAGCTTATTTGCACAATGCTCCAGCAGAATTTATTTTCCAAGTTAATATTGCTTGAATTTTTAATATGGCTACACAACAACAACAATAATTACTGCAAGTTCAGAAGATGTTACCTTGCTTATAGTGCGTTCTTAAATTATATAGTGGCGAAAATTGAGTGATTCTCATTTAAGTAACTCGACCATAGTTACAAGTTCCGCTTACATTTCAGTTTGAATTAAGTATCGGTACCTAGCTGTGAACATTATTGGTGTTAATTGGTTTGGATTGCATTACTGAATTATATGATAAAAGCCAAGAAGTTAATGAGGGGGCCGGCACATTTTCTCTTCAGATTATTAAACAATTGGTATAGATTTATATTAATGATCAGAAGTCCTGCATCGGGTGAATGAAAGTGATCCCTTGAATGTGAATGAAAGTGTGTGAATCTTATGGAATATTATTACAGAGACCAATAGCTATAATTTCCCATAAATTTTGGAGGTAGTTTCGTCCTAAGGTGTTGCCGGACTATTGAACGATGGTAGTACTGTATATCCAAGTTTACATTCATTATATATATATGGGAAAACTTGGAGAAGGAGGAAGGAAGGTAATAGAATATCGACCAGTTTGGAGCATCTGATTTCTCCAAATAACTCCAAGGAACAGATTACCTCGATTTATTTGATTTGGTTTGTTCCATCGTATAATTTGGTGGAATCGGTAACCTCCCATGTAATAGAAGTATATTACCCCCTTAATTAACCCTTTCAGTCTAATGGCTATGATTTTTCACTTTAATCGAACTAATTTCACACTATTTCATTCAATTAAAATAAATCACAAACACTCAAAGAATGTAATCACCTCTTAACATAATTATTTGCTGGAAGACATAATTTCTGCATTAGATAATAATTTTTTTTTACCAACACAAGCCAATTTAGTTAAAAGAGTAAGGAGAGAAGTCACTGGCATTAAAGTGGTTGAAAAATGTAAGATAATGTTGGCATGTTTTTATACTGATTTTTTATTACTTTCGCTAACACAAGACAATTTTCATCAACTGTGGAGAAATCACTAGCACTCGAGGGGCTTCTTGAGATATGTGGGGGTAAAATTTTTATGAGCACATTCAACTCTTCCCCCGGTAACAAACTTAATATATAATACCGTCTCTGTTCGTTAGGTCCATTTTTCCCCCTCTGATAGCTTCCAACATCTCCTTTCCTCTCCCTCCCTCCCTCCCTCCCTCCATTATCTCTCGTAATTTCCGAGAACTGTAATTTCAGGATGAGGTCACCATAAATTGCTGTTTAATGCGACGTTGAATTCGGACCGTGTGAGTCTTAGGGAAGGGAGGCGAGATGAGGAAGGGAAGGAAGGGGACGCAGTTTTAAGTTTCATCATCTCTGTTGTTGGAGGGAGACATTGGTGGAACAGAGAATTGGTCACTTTGGTTATTAGGGTGTCTAGTTTTGAGAGAGAGAGAGAGAGAGAGAGAGAGAGAGAGAGAGAGAGAGAGAGAGAGAGAGAGAGAGAGAGAGAGAGAGAGAGAGAGAGAGAGAGAGAGAGAGAGAATATGTGTGTCGCATCTCCTATCTTGATCTCTTATATATATTTTTTTTTCCAGTCCTTCCTTTCCAATCTTTTTCTCATGGACCACAGAGCTTCCCATCGCCCACTGTCTTCACCATTCCGCTCTTTCTTTCTCCTCCTCATTTTACCTTCGCTTTTTCTTCTATCATAATCATTTCCTATCGTTTTCTTCATATTTTCTTACTTATCTTTTTCTTTGATCTTATTCATTCCCATCTTCTTCTTCTATCATATATATTTTCCAAGCTTTTTTTTTCGATTATATTATTATCCTAAATTCTTCTTCTATATTTTTCTTCTCGTATCTTATCGTTTTCATGTATATTTTCCTATCTCTTTTTTTTTTATCTTTATCTCCTGGACCACATTTACTCTCAGCAGGTGCCAGTGTCATCAATATACATTTTTGTGCCTCTTTTTCTCCCATCTGTTTCCTCCCTATTTTTATTGTCTTCTCTTTCTCCTTCCATCTTTCTTTCCTGCCTTTCCTTTCATATCTTTCACTTTCCATCTTTTTCTTTTTTATCCACAGTGACTTACATCGTCTCTCTCTCCCCCTCCTTTTTTTTGTGCAATATTTTCTCTCCTATATCGTTTCCTAATATCCTTTTCCTATCCCTGCTTTCCCTGTCTTTCTTATATCATCATCCTTGTCTTTATTATCTTCACCCTCATCCTTTCTCTCCTTCTGTGTCTCATAGATTTTCCTTCTCCTGTAATAATTTGGTTTGGGTTTGTACGATATTATATTTTCTTACGTTCTTCCATTACCGTTTCCCCCCCCCCTTTTTTTTATTTTTTTATTTGTGACTCCAAGCAGTAAAATGATTTATCAGTACATCTTCTCGATAGATAGATAGATACTTAGATTAACATATTATATAAGAAAACAGGAATGTAAGATTAATTAGGAGAACACCGTATGGGAAACAGGAATGTAAGATTAATTAGGAGAAGGGATTATAGGAAAAGAACAAAAGAAGAGAGACAATGAGTGTTAAATGAGACAAAGTTTACGATAGAAGGAAAGGAGGTGCATAAATTTCCCTACCGCTCACTTTAATATTTCTTCTCTCTCCTCTCCTCTCTCTCTCTCTCTCTCTCTCTCTCTCTCTCTCTCTCTCTCTCTCCTTCTCTCTCTCTTCTCTCTCTCTTCTCATCTCTCTCTCTCTCTCCTCTCTCTCTCTCTCTCTCTCTCTCTCTCTCTCTCTCTCTCTCTCTCTCTCTCTCTCTCTCTCTCATTGGTGTCCTATTTTTCTTCCTCTTTTTCCTATTCTAGTTTCCCTTTCCATTATTATCTTTCCAAGTTTTATCTTTCTATATCTATTTTATATCTTTACATTCCAATCATGCTCTTCTCGACCACAGTGACTCGCTCTCCATCCCTTTCCCACTCAAACATCCTTATAAAATATACCAAGTTCATATTTGAAAATATTTCATCTTTTGTTATATCTTCTATTATTTTATCATCGGCGGGTCTAAAATGTTGGGGAGTTTCAGCTTCTGGTCAGCTATATAGTCTCCATTCTCTATTTTATTGGTTTTCTCTGCTCTCGTAAATTCACCACAGTATTCCCACATTCTCCTCCTTATATATCCCTTTTATCGGTTTTACTCTCGAGCGGATCCAGTTTTCGTTCTCTGCCAAAAGTTATCGCCCTGTGATCAGTGACATTCTTATGCTGATCATTCTTGCTCCGATCACGTTGTACTCGTTTTCATTCTCTGTCGGAAGTTATCGTGTTTTTCTCTCTACTTCTCCCACTTCCCACTGTTCCTGTTATTCCGTCTATTATTTATTTTCTTCCTGTCCCTTTCTTATTGCTTCCATTCTCCCTGTAGCTTTCTATCTCCTTAATTCATTCCTCCTTCACCAAATCCGTCTGGTTTAATGTATCAAATAAGAGAGAGAGAGAGAGAGAGAGAGAGAGAGAGAGAGAGAGAGAGAGAGAGAGAGAGAGAGAAAATATTTGCGGACACTCGACAGATGTGGGGTATGGGTACGGATCTTGTAATGGTGGTAAAACCTTGGTGCTTCACTTCATACAACTCAAGCACACTCTTAATATGATAGAAATAAAGAAGTCAGGTGATTTATTTCATTATTAATTCCGTTATTGCAATTATTATTATATATGTTTGTCATTGTATGTAGTGTTTTGTTGATAAGTAAAATGAAGTATAATCTGCTACCTTGATTATATGGATGTTTGTATATATTTTCATTCATCCTCCTTTCCCGCTGTAAGGAAGTAAGTTGGAGAGAAGTGATCAGGGAATGAGGAGAGAGAGCTTGTCTTTTGTCAAAAACTGCCGTTCCGTTCTGTATTAAAATTCTTATTGTCTTGTATTTCGTCATAATTATATTTTACTGTAATATGTAAGACAGCTTCTTTTTTTCATTAGCCATAAGGCCAACGACTGTAAACCTTTCATACACAGCATCTCATACGATGCAATGTTACCAAATCTCCATCTTATAGTGGGTCATCGGACACTCAGCAAACTTATTCGGCAGGCTGTACAGTAGATGTAGAACTAATTAAATATATAGGAATGTGTGAGAGAGAGAGAGAGAGAGAGAGAGAGAGAGAGAGAGAGAGAGAGAGAGAGAGAGAAGAGAAGAGGGAGGGAGGGATAGAGAGGATATGATAAACCAGAAGAAGGGACGTAAAGGGCGACCACCTGTGACAGTTGGAGCCAGCTGGTGCACCTTGCTTTCTTCCTCTCTTACCTCCAGCTGTCTTCATCCTCCTTTCCTCCTCCTCCTTTCTTCCATTCCTCTCTTCCTCTCCTTGTTTTTTCATCCCTTTTTTCCTCTCTTACCTCCAGCTGTCTTCCTCATCCTCCTCCTTCTTTCTTTCATTCCTCTCTTCCTTTACTATTTTCATCCCTTTCTTTCTATTTTACTTTCAGCTGTCTTCCTCCTCCTTTCCTTCTCTTTTCTCCTCCTCCTCCTCTCCTCCTTTTTTTATTCCTTTCTTCTTCTCTTACCTCCAGCTGTCCTCCTCCTCCTCTCCTTCTCCTTTCATCCATTTCCTCCTCATCCTTCTTTTATCCCTTCTTCCTCTCCTATCTCCTCCTCCTATTCCTACTTTTTCCGGTTATTTTCTTTTCATATATTTTCCATTTCCTTCTGCCTTCCACTTCCTCTCATTTTTCTCCTCTTCCTTCCTTCTCCTCTTGTTCTAGAGGAAGTGGTTTAATCGGGAAATCCGTAACCTACTAAGGGAGAGGAGAACTGCGTATCGTCGAGCGAAGACATCTGGGGACTTTGACGGTCATAGAAGACTGAATCGAAATGTGAAGTCCAAAATAAGGGCGGCTAAGCGTGCTGAGGAGGTCCGTGTGGCTAGACTCTGCAAAGAGAACCCCAAGGAGTTTTTCAGTTATGTGAATAGCCGTAAACCAATCCGACGCAGGATCGGTCCCTTGGTGAATGAGGATGGAGCATTGATGCACTCTGATGCAGAAAATGCTAACCTCTTAAATGAGTACTTCTCTTCAGTGTTCTCTGAGGAGAGTGGTCCCATTCCCGAACCTTTGGACTCCTTCAGTGAGAAGTTGGAGTCAATGGTCTTCACCCAAGAAGAAATCGAGAGAAAAATAATCGAATTAAAGGCAAACAAGTCCCCCGGTCCGGATGAGTTCTTACCTAGAGTGTTGAAAGAAGTGCATGGTGAAGTATCACGGCACCTGTGCATGGTCTTCAACAGGGTAATCCAGATTGGATGCGTTCCTAGAGACTGGAGAGGCAGAGGTGACTCCTATCTTCAAGAAGGGAGATGCTAGCCAACCGTCAAACTACAGACCCATCAGTTTAACCTCGATAGTCTGTAAACTCATGGAGAACATCATGGTGGACAAAATAACAGCACACTTAGAATCAAATTTGCTACTAAGGGGTTCCCAGCATGGATTCCAGCAGCACCGGTCATGCCTCACAAATCTGGTGGAATTCTTACATTTTGTTTTCAGTGAGCATGATCGGGATAAAGCGGCCGATGTTGTCTACTTAGACTTTCAGAAAGCCTTTGATAAGGTACCCCACCACAGCCTCCTTCGGAAAGTGCGTGCACTGGGCATAGACGGAAATGTGGCAAATTGGATAGACAGACGGCAGCGGGTGGTAGTGAATGGACAGGCTTCAGAGTGGGTGCCCGTTACTAGCGGTGTTCCCCAAGGTTCTGTTCTGGGACCACTACTGTTTATCATCTATGTTAATGACATGGATGGTGACATGGTTGCCAAGATTTCCAAATTCGCCGTTGATATTAAGCTTGGTATGAATATCGCGAAAGAAGGAAATACTACCCGCTTACAAGAAGATCTTAGGTAGATCAGGGAGTGGTCTGACACGTGGCAAATGCCATTTAACGTGAACAAATGCAAAATTATGCATATAGGCCACAGAAATCCCCGAACAGAGTATAACCTTAAGGGCAATGCTCTCGTAAGCACTGATACTGAGAAAGACTTGGGTGTAACTATAACCAGCGACCTCAAGTTCTCAAAGCAGTGTATTGAGGCAGAGAAGAAAGCCCAAAGGATGGTAGGGTACATAAAGCGACAGTTTGGATACCGGAACAAGGAGATAGTACTTTGTCTGTAAAATTCCCTTGTCCGACCGCACCTGGAGTGTGCAGTCCAGTTTTGGAGTCCTTCTTACCAAAAGGATATCGCGAGATTGGAACGAGTGCAAGCCAGGGCAACCAAACTTATACCCTCTCTTAGACACAAGAGCTATGAAGATCGGTTGGTAGAACTCAACCTGTTCTCTTTGGAAACCCGGAGACTGCGTGGTCAGCTTATCGAAGTGTTTAAAATACTACGAGGCTTTGACAATGTAGAGTACAGGGACATTTTCCAACTCAGTGAGGGCACAACCAGGAATCATGGCTACAAACTTGAACTGAAGCGATACAACCGTGATCTGTGTGGTAAATTCTTTACATACAGCATCTGCAGTACTTGGAACGCGCTTCCTGCTGATGTAGTCAACAGCAACTCTGTGGATCAGTTCAAGTCCAGATTAGACAAAGTCTTAAATCACCGTCTAGGTGTTTAAGCCGTTGTGCGAGTGTTCCTTGATGGTTTCACATGACACATTCGAGGACGGTTGCCTACTTGCGCAACTAAACCCACAGGTACCCTCTTTGTATGGATCGTAAGGTCCCCTAGGGTACTTCTTTTCCTTGTAACTCCTTGTAACTCTCTCTCTCTCTCTCTCTCTCTCTCTCTCTCTCTCTCTCTCTCTCTCTATATATATATATATATATATATATATATATATATATATATATATATATATATATATATATATATATATATATATATATATATATATATATATATATATATATATATATATACATATATATATATATATATATATCCTCTCCCATCCCTTCGCCCACCTGCATACTGTTTCATTTCAGTCTTTTCATTTCCTCTTCATCTCGTCTTTCGTCCATTTTCCCTGCAGCGTCCATTCATCCTGGTGGCATTTCCTCTCGTTTCTTTGCTAAGTGCTGAATCTCGCTGCCCATTCACCCTTTCATGTCCTTACTCCATGCATTATCTCCATCCCCCATTCCTTCCTTCCTTCCTTCCGTCTTTCTGTCTCTTCTTTATTCGTTCTTATATTCGCTACTCAATTCTTTTGCTGCTTCTAATTTCCTTTCTCCCATCTCCTGCTCTTCCTCCTCCCTCTCTTCCCCATTTTATTTTGCTTGCTTCCTTCCTTCTTCAATCTTCCATTTCTCCCTTCCTGCCTTCCTTCCTGCCTTCCTTCCTTCCTTCCTTCCTTCCTTCCTTCCTTCAGTCTTCTGTTACTCCCGTTCTTTCTTCCTTTCTTCCTTCCATTCACCCTTCGTTCGTTTCATCTACCTCCCACTTCTTTCCTTCCTTCCTCTCCCATCCCTCCCTCCCTCCCTCCACTCTCCACAGCTGTCCCTCCACTCCTCCACAGCTGCTCCACCATTTCTCCAACAACACTTTCCTCTTTTCCTTCTCCACCATTTACCTCTCCTCAGTATTGGTCATTTCGGATATCTTGCTTCCACCGGTTCTCACTTCTCCACCATCATTACCATCCTCTTCTTCTTTTTCTTTTTTATCTCCTTTTTGTTCCTTCTTTTATCTCATTTTCTTCTTGTGTCTCCTTCTGCCATGCACTTCCATTCTTTATTTGTTTGTGTGTTATCTCGTTCTTGTTTTTCTTTTTCTCTTTAGTTTACTCTTATTCCCATTCGTATTATTTTCATCCCTCGTATTCTTTTTCCTCATTTCCCTTTTATATCTATTCATATTACTCCATTTCTATCTTTACTCTACCCTTTCTCTCCCTTTCTTATTAAAGCTCCTCTCCCTCCTTCCTTCCCTCCCTCCCCAACCTCTATTTCAGCCCCCATTTTCGTCTCGCATTTCCCTCCCCTCCTCTCCTCTCCCCTCCCATCCCTTCCTCTCCTCTCCTCTCCTCCCCTCTCCTCTCCTCCCCTCTCCTCTCCTCCCCTCCCCCTCTCCTCTCCTCCCCTCCCCCTCTCCTCTCCTCTCCTCTTCTCCCCCTCTATTCTCGTCACGTTTATCCCTCCCTGCATACCTTTCATTTTAGCCCAATTTTCTCGTTGCTCCCTCCGTCCCGTTCATGTATAGGCTACTCCAGCTCAACTCGTCGTCTCTAACCCTCCTCGTCAAGTATCCATCCATTGGTACTTCTTCACTAACTACTACTCCTCTCCCACACATTCATTTGCCATTTACCGCCATTGTTAAGAAGTGGCTTAGTATATTGAATGCAGAATAAACGTGAATCAAGTGAATAAAATACATGTACACTTTTCACGTTGTCTCGGTCTGAAGTGCCCCTCTGTGTATTTTGTGAAGAAGCTCCCGGTTACTAAGGGAGGGAAGGGAGTAATAGTACCAGTGAGGGAGATTTATTATGTCTGGTGGCCCTCACGGAAAATGTCTGGAACTCCATTTCGATATATATGTTTTTATCAGATCCTCACTGATTGGATTCGAACCTCTTGCTGTCAGATCACATGTCTAGCATATTAACCACTCGGCTACCTCTCCCCCGTGTGCGTGTGTGTGTGGTGACATTAGTAGTCAGTAATATATCAAGTTATGTACAGTCGGCAAAAAAAGTGTCTTTACCACCCTTACGTTATTTTTAACATCGGTAAACGCGGTAGGATTGGAACTCCGCCGACTGGGCAGCTGGTGCCTCGTGACATCCGAGACATCCAGGATCGCTATCGTCTTCGCTGCGGCTGATAATATGCAGGCCGCGGCAGTGACAACTTTTGTATATCAAAAGTTTAGCTGATTTTAAATTAAATTTTGAGTGTTCAAGAACTATTACTATTTAACTATTAATTATTAAACATAAGGAAATACGTTTGAGTATTTTAGAACAAGAATAACCGTGAAATACCAAGAAAAAATAGCACTGAATGAAAGAACGTAATTCCTACTTCTCTCCCAGTCAGGCGTACCAACATTACATCACACTGTTAAAACGATGGTAACGAAACTTTTTTTTGCCGACTTTACATGCAAAAGATTTTTATCTGCGCGTGCATGAATGAGCGTGTGTGTGAACGTGTATGTGGGTGTATCTGTCTGTGTGTATGTGAATGTGTATGTGCCTGTGTGTGCTTGTATTTTCTTCGCTTTTATATGTGAAAGGGCAGAAATAGAAACACACACACACACCTTTTAGTGAACATAAATGCATTGAATGTTTGTGTATTTTTATTCCCGCCACAGTTATTTTATAAGCCTGTGTTCGTTTGTGAATTACGCGTGTACTCACCCACCTGGACACATTCCACTGCAATTGAATTTTTTTTTTTTTACCATTTAATCACATTTAATCATTCACTCGTGCCAGCCAGACCATTTGGATTAGGTTTCGAGGGGATCTCTCTCTCTCTCTCTCTCTCTCTCTCTCTCTCTCTCTCTCTCTCTCTCTCTCTCTCTCTGATTTGAAAGGATGAAATTATGAATTTTCAGTAACTAGATTAAAATAAAGAGAATTTCCTAGTTCGGCCTTTTTTCCTCCGGGTTAGGTACATTTCCATTTCCATATCCGCAATGCGGGTGGGAGAGGTGGGTGGGGAGAGCCTTCTCTTTACTATACTCTTCTCTCACTATTAGCAACTGCTACTACACCTACGGTACCCCCTTTTTATGGGTCGTAAGACCTTTTGAGGTGCTACTTGTCCTTGTAACTCCTTGTAACTCTCTCTCTCTCTCTCTCTCTTGAAAGTTGACGTCAGATCGCGCTGCTCATACATACCTAAGCTATCAATCCTTTCTAACTCCAAAAATGTTAAGGGGAGATGCTCTGTGGGGTAAATTGGAGGGCTACTGATTCCTTCTAATTATACCAGAAAACAGACGCCCTCAATGGTACTCATCTGTTTTGTGGCACAGTTTGGAGGAATTACTCGTCCTTCATTCTGCCTACTGTATAATATTTCTTTAAGATGTTTAGGTTATGTAAAGCAATGGGGCCGAGTCAGGCGTGGAGAGAGGAGGGTAAGACAGGCTGGAGTCATATATTGTGATTTAGCAGCACCAGAGAATGGCCGTAAAGGGGTAGAGAAATAGCTCTTTTATCATACTTAGGGCCTTACGTAAGAAAAGTCAAGGGGCTGGGAGATAAAGATTACCAGAACGATGCGTCTTTATCCTGGGCGTCTCTGGAGAATAAAGTGTAAATAATGTTATTTGATGTCTGAGGGTAAACAAGGATTAAAGTGTTCTGTGAAAATTTAATCGATTCATTTATTTTGTGCAACTAGACTCTACTAACCTCTAGATTGCACGCTCTTCTTTGTATGTACAACCGTAGGAAGGTGCAATCGTTAAAGAAAGAATCCTATTGGAAGTTTTGATAAATGTGGAAACGAACAGTAAAACTCGCGTTATCTTCAGTGGGTTTTCAATATCCTGTTGTTGTTGTGTGTGTTTATTTTTTATTTTTTTGCCATGTATGTAAGAACGAAATAATATGTATAATATTATTTATGGATCGTACAGCTGCCTCGTGTGTCTCTAGGAGAATATAACACTATGACTGGGGGAAGGGGAAGATTCCTATAAATTGCTTAAATTTATATGTTATTTGTTACGTGTCACAGAAAAGAGGAAGGAGATTAACTATGAAGGATGTGGATATAGGCAATAAAGGTGGTTTAGACAGAGAGCTAAGGAATGATTTGAAAGGATGAAAATAATATGAATTTTCAGTAACTAGATTAAAATAAAGAGAATGGAATGATCAACAGTGTAGTACAAAGAGTGACAACCACCACCACCACCAACACCATAATTAACATATGACAAAGAACAAGCATATTTCCATCCAATCAGTTCACTCTTGATCTCCATACTCATGTCCCATTACATTCACCCCTCCAGTGTTTTTTTTCTTATTCCAGTCGCTTCCTTCCTTTATTATAATTACCTGAGAAAACTTAATTATCAGAGAAAACAAATCATTGACGCAGCAGGTACGGAGGGTTGTGTGAATTAAATTGCTCTTTTGTTATGTGCTTATCCTGTATTGATATCTCGTTGATGTCTGTTATGTCTTGTAGATTATTTATGCCAGTACTGTTATGGTTTTGTGTGTATCGTCTAAGTTAATTTTTCTTTTCTTTTCAGGTGAGTGGGAGTGAGACATCAGCAGAGTTGATTTTGTTATAATGAAGGCAGCCAGGTGAGGTAAAGTCCCTTTCCTTCTTTCAGATGTTCCCTCCTCCTTTCATCCTTTTCTACCTTACTCCCGTACTCCACTCTTCACTCCTCTCTTCACTCCCACACTCCTCTCTTCACTCCCTCACTCTTCTCTTTACTCCCTCACTCTTCTCTTCACTCTATCCCTGACTCCTCTCTTCACCTCATTCCCTTACTCCTCTCTTCACCTCACTCCCTTACTCCTCTCTTCACCCACTCCCTTACTCCTCTCTTCACCTCACTCCCTTACTTCTCTCTTCACCTCACTCCCTTACTCCTCTCTTCACCACACTCCCTTACTCCTCTCTTCACCCACTCCCTTACTCCTCTCTTTACCCACTCCCTTACTCCTCTCTTCACCCACTCCCTTACTCCTCTCTTCACCCACTCCCTTACTCCTCTCTTCACCTCACTCCCTTACTCCTCTCTTCACCTCACTCCCTTACTCCTCTCTTCACCCACTCCCTTACTCCTCTCTTCACCCACTCCCTTACTCCTCTCTTCACTCCTTCCCTGACTTTCTCTTCTCTGAACCCCAGACAGACACTTTCTTAACAACGCTTGATGTACCGTACTTCTTATTAATGCGCTTGATGTACCGTACTTCTTATTAATGCGCTTGACTATACTGTAATTTCCCTGCAACCCACTTTACAATACGTTGCCTCGTGTTGGTGAGTGAAGCCAACAATCACTAGCCACGTTCCCTGTTATACACCTCAGTACACCTCGCCACGTGTCGTTTATAGGGAGTATATACCTGTTGTCACCAAGCCCTTCAACCGTGAATTTCCAGTATCACACAACGCTCCAGTGACCCAGGGTACACCAGGACAGCCACTAACAAAAGCACCGTCAACTAATCTATCGAGTCTGAACCACATACGTTTCACAGGCTCGTGCATTGAAGCAACAAAGAAGTTAATTAATATGCCCGATGGATAATGCAATTTGCATGATGGTGCATGTGATTGTTTGATGATTTTTTCCTTCATATTATTCTTCCTGGAACTCTCGGTGAGGCGACAGCGTTTTTTGTTGGCAAGTGTACCATTCCAGCAACAAGAGGTATTCGTGCAACAAGTGTCTTCCCATAACGCGTTGTACCCTGTAGTAACATGAGGCACACTAATAACACACATGCATGTCCAAGCAACAAGTGGCACCCGAGGAACACATGATTCTCTATTAACACGTCATACACCAATAACACGTAATAGCTCAAAGCAACAAGTGGCATCTCAGCTACACATGACATCTTACTTGTACATATAATGGTCCAGCAACATGTGGCACCCCATTAGTGCGTGGCATCTCACTAACACATAATGGGCCACGGCAACAAGTGGCACTCACTTCACTGGCACGTACGTAATGGCCTAGCAACGTATGGCACCCTGGTAACACAACACATGGCACCCCAGCAGTAGCAGCCAGTGTTATTACGCTCCGTGTATGCTGCCGTGACAACACTATAAACAACACCATGGACGTCAGTGTCTAGTGACGTCATGTACTCGGTTGGTTGCCTCATTACACTCTGATGAAATTCTGATGTTACTCTGGTGACTCTTTAAGGAGAGAACCTCTTTTTGGTTAGCTGGAGGCCATGTGATTCCTCCAAACTATCCCACGAAACAACTTCCCTCAATGTTTCCAACAGGCTATATCCTATTTCATGGCAAAGTCTGGAGGATTCAGTGCCCTCCTATTTACCGTTAAGTTTTTCTCCCCTTAACGCGACTCTTTTTGACGATCACATATGGTGTTCTGGTGGCACTTGAATGGCTCTCTGATGGCACGCTGGAGAGGGAAGCCAGGCGTAATGTTGCTGTTAAGGGGGAAATTTTGTGCTGGTAAATCTGGAGCAACTGATTCCTCCAAACTCTTCCAAGCAACAGAACACCATAATATTTGTTCTTCTGGTCCTGTTTCCTGGCATGCTTTGGAGGAATCAAGGCACTCCAATGTAACAAAAAAGAATTACCCCCTTAATGCCGTAAAATCACAAATCGTACTAAGATTTCTTCTCCTCCCCTCTTGTTATTCACATTCGTCTTACCTTTTATTCCACGGATACTATATTTTCTCATTTCCCCATTATCTTATTTACCTTATTCTTTGTCGAGACTGTTTACTCCCATAGCTATTTTTCTTGTTATTTTATATGTTTATCAATTTATTTATTTATTTAATTGTGTTTACGCCTACGGGATACATGGTCTAATGCTCATGATGTGTTTCATTTGCCATTATCTTCAGAACACCCGACAATGGGAAATTTTTTACTCAATTAGTCTCATCATTATAACGTAAAAGTAGTAATTATAATGTACTGCATGGTTTGGTGTTACGTATGATGAATCAGTGAAATGTGGTGTTAGACTTTTCGGGAAGTATTCACAACAGTAGTACTATGGTGTACAAATGTTCGATCTCTCAGACAGCCACACTACGACTGATTATTCTCTGGGGTTCAAATCACAGACGGTTCAGTTATATTGTGGTTGGCTGAGGGAACGAACATCTGTACACTATAGTACAGTCACGATCAAAAGTCCTGCATCAGGGGAATGAACATGAACCATTTGAATGAAAATTATGAATCAAATTTATGAGACCAACAAGCTGTAGTTTATCTTAATTTTCGAGGTTATCTCATTCGAAGATGTTATAGGACTGACAGTTCAGCCTGATTGTACGAGGAGAGTGTTGTGTCAAAGAGTGTGTTGTGTTAATGTCAGTGCTGTCAGTATAAGCATAGCTCTCGTAGGTACTCTAGACGGGCTCATGGTTCACCACATGTTAAGGAACCCTGTGATGTAGTCAGAATATTGGTGGTGAGTGAGTCCTTCAAAACATTGCCACGAAACACCATCTATAATGAGGAGCTTGTTTCGTGGCATAGTCAGGAGGAATCAGAAGCCACCAAGTCTCATACACGATCATAGGGTCCTTAGGTATGGGGTAATGAACACTATACACTTTCTTTATCACTGGCCAAACTGACACACTGATTTCTGGAGGCAGTAAACATGACCGTAGAATTTCACTGTACACCTTTCGTATTTATTTATTGGTCATTAGTTTTTTAGAATCTTTTCGTCGATGTTTATATTTATGAAGCTATATTGTTTATTTGGTGATCATTCTAAATTGGTTCCTATTCGTTGTAGCTTAGACACTCCCCTCCCCCCCCAAAAAAAAAATTTAAATAATAAAAAGTAGATAAATAATAAATATTAAAAAAAATTACAGTATAATAATAATAATAATAATAATAATAATAATAATAATAAAAACTCCTACAATCAGCTTTGAACCTTTAATTCACTTGTATCGATCCTGTTATTGTTGATACTAAGCCAGTTTTAGTATTATGGTATACCTACTACACATTATGAACACACACACACACACACACACACACACACACACACACACACACACACACACACACACACACACACACACACTCCTCTCTCTCTCTCTCTCTCTCTCTCTCTCTCTCTCTCTCTCTCTCTCTCTCTCTCATCTCTCTCTCTCTCTCTCTCTCTCTCTCTCTCTCTCTCTCTCTCTCTCTCTCTCTCTCTCTCTCTCTCTCTCTCTCTCTCTCTCTCTCTCTCCTCTCTCTCTCTCTCTCTCTCTCTCTCTCTCTCTCTCTCTCTCTCTCTCTCTCTCTCTCTCTCTCTCTCTCTCTCTTATAATTATATGTACAGTCACGAGCATAAGTTTCTTTACCCCCTTGGCGAGAGTGAGGTTGAAGTCGTGGTAGGAGAAGGGTCAGGCAAACGAACATTGGGAGTCAGTAAATCATGGCGGCATTAAAGTTGTTGGATTCGAGTAAATGAACACCTCTAAAGACATATGAAGCATCATCCGAGCATTATGAACTGGACCATTTTTGTTCGTCTAGTCCATCTCCAAGAACGACTTCGACCTCACTCTCGCCAGGGGAGTAAAGACACTTATGCTCGTGACTGTACGTGTGTTTGTGTGGGTATATACAGAGATGAGAGACATATGATGTAGATAAAAAAATATTATATTGTGAAAATATTACGGCAGAAACGAGAGGAAATATCAACAGCGATGTTTAAAATTTCCTCCGATTTATCTCTTAGTTTTGCCAGATTTTCCATATTTTTGGTCACTTTGTTCACTGTATTTCCAGAGTTCCTCGTTCCGTCCCGTCTGTTCTCTCCACAGTTTATGTTGTCTAAATCTTTTTATACTCGGCGCCAACTATTATATTTTATATTTTGTTTCGTCTTTCATATATTTTCCCTCTCACTTCCCTTCACATTTTGCTTTCTCCTTTAATTGTATACTGTGTTACTATTTTAGCTTTATATTGTGTGCGAATTTTTAACTCCGGTGAATTTTTCTTTTTTCTTTTGCTTTTCTATATTCCTATGTGTCTGTCTGTGTGTTTCCGTGGACATTTCACTTTATCTGTGTGTGAGTGTGTGTGTTTTTTTCTGTCTCTGTCTCCCTGTACAATAAACGGCGTATATATAAGCTTCTGTTTCCTCTTTGATATGATGGTGAACTTTGAAAATATTATTGTCATGAATTGAGAAGTGGTTGTGTCCTTTGCTTCTGTTGTTGTTTCCGTCTTCCTTCCGTCTCTCCTGTCTTCTGTTTACCCTCATCGCCACGAATTTCTGAGAGTCTTCCTTCCTCTAGGTTTTCCATCTTCTAAGTCATTATTTTTTTTTTTCTTCCCAGTTCATTCAACCATTTCATTATCATCAATTCATTGGTCACTTCCTCTCTTATCTTACTTCTCTTCATCATTACCCTTCCGACTTTTTTCTCAACGTCCATCACCTCTGTCCCTTCCTCTACCCAATTCATTTTTACTTCCCTTCTTATTCACAGCACAACATCAGTCTTTATCCATCATTTCAGTCACTTTCCTTCCTTTCTTTTCCAGTCCTCAGCAGACCTTCCTTCATCTCCCAACCCCATGCTAATTTTCCATCTCCGTCATCCTCTTCCGTCTCGCTTCTTTTGTGTCCTCCTCCCCATCCTTATCATCCCCGACATCTCATTTCCTCTGTTGCCCTGAGTCCTTCTTTAGCTGTCCTGCACAACGTTCTACCAGTGAAGGGGGAGTAGTAATATGCATGCCTGTATATTGTTATTCATTCTCTGTAAGTAGCATAGTGAAGGAAAATACAATAGTTTGCTCTGGGTTTATATACCAAAGTGGAGTTTTTGTGAAGTCAATTTCATATGGAGGTTAGGACATCCCAGCTTCCCACCTGTATTATTTCTATCAGCTCCCTATAAATTATACAAACAGACTCACGTTTCAGCAAAGGTTTAAATTAGAAGAATAGATAAATGAAACCGTATTAGAAAGGGACCCAATTAAGGGGTAAGTAACTAAGAACGTGGAGAATTGTATACGAGGGAAAAGGAATAACGTAAAGTATTGAAACAGAGTCAGTGTAGTAGGAGTGAGGAAGGAAGGTTGGCGGGGAAATATATTTAGCTTAGAATACGAGACCAAAGAGATTATATTGAGAGAACGAGGCTTAGGACGGTGGGCAGGAGAGAGAGAGAGAGAGAGAGAGAGAGATGAGAGAGAGAGAGAGAGAGAGAGAGAGAGAGAGAGAGAGAGAGAGAGAGAGAGAGAATGTGCGTATATGTGCGTGCGAAACTTATATAAGTTTACGAATGTTTGCACTGTCAGTTTACATGTGTAAGTTTGTTATTAGTATGTACATTTGTATACAAGTATGTGTGTATGTATGAGGTTGATGTATTACAATGTATATTTGAATACATGTGCATTTGTATAGCCTTGTGTTACTGGCATTTCTATACCTGTTCTCTGCAGTGTGTGTGTGTGTGTGTGTGTGTGACAGTGATATGTTATGCTAGGAGGGAGTGACTACTCTGATTGACAACTGGCAGGGTGACTCTCTCTCTCTCTCTCTCTCCTCTCTCTCTCTCTCTCTCTCTCTCTCCTCTCTCTCTCTCTCTCCTCTCTCTCTCTCTCTCTCTCTCTCCGGAAATGATATACGGTTTGTGAGGGGCGGATGATGAGTCTTGTTAGGCCTCACTCACTTCATTTGTCATTCCGCCTCCCCCTCATTTCCTCACTAGTCTCTAGCTCCTTCTTTCTGTCTTCTCTTCTTGTCAACACTTTAGCACTCTCCACCTTAAGAAACGTGAGTGTGATTCATAACACTACTCACGAAATATTATGCACTTGTTTTATATTCTTACTGTCATACAACATTGTTTCTTCAGATGCAGAATATCATTGCTTTCTTATATCTGTAACAAATTTGAGTTACTATTAAGATTGCAATGGATATATATGTTTATCTACATTGCTTTGATTTCCATTCTTATTAATACCTTAGGGTCGTCTGGCTAAAGTTAAACATATTCAACCAGTAGAGAAAAAATCCAGGACCCGAAGGTTTACAGACATATTAACAAAAGTATGGAGAGAAACTTCATAAACATTTATTTTTTATACATTCTTCATTTTAGCGATTCCCGCAACCTATGGCGACCGAATACGACAGATTTTACATAGTTACTGCAAATATGAAGTACCGTACAAGGGGACATAGTAATTGTAAGCCAGAGCATCTCTCACGAATGTCTACGGGAACACTCACCCATATTTCACTCATTCTAAATCTGAACGACATTGGGGATATTGCTCAGATATCTCTCTCTGTCTGTACTTTACCGACAGCCTTCAAATTTTACTATCCTCTTCCTTGGCGCATATCTAGTTTTATATCACATCAATTTTTGTGAAAATATATTCATAACTAAGTTTCGGTATGGTATTCTGTTTGTGTTTTGCTGACTGATAAACAGATGAACAGAGGCGAAAATATATCCTCTCAAATTCACTGGCGGAGGTTTAATCTATCTGAGCGAGTTTGGATATTGAACACACACACACACACACACTAACAAACCTACTTTACCACACACACACACACACACACACACACACTAACAAGCCTACTCTAACACATACATACACACACTAACAAAACCTACTCTAACACACACACCACACACACACACACACACACACACACACACACACAGGTATCATACTCCCATGTCACTCTGCTGCCTGCCTGCCTGCCTGTGAGTGTAGTGTAGGTACCGCTGGGTCTGATTGCTCGCGTGTTATCTCCATCAGTTTGCCCGCGTGACTGGTCTGCTGCTGCTGCCCGGTTGTGTCTAGTGTGTTGGTTTCCACTGTGTTTGCATGGCTGGCTGTGTGTGTGTGTGTGTGTGTGTGTGTGTGTGTGTGTGTGTGTGTGTGATGAGTTGTGATTGTCTACTGTGTGTGTGTGTGTGTGTGTGTGTGTGTGTGTGTGTGTGTGTGTGTGTGTGTGTGTGTGTGTATGCGAATGTTTTTTTGTGTGATGAGTTGTGATTGTCTACTGTGTGTGTGTGTGTGTGTGTGTGTGTGTGTGTATGTTGGCTTTATGCGAGTGATTTACGTATGTGTGTGATAGGGTGTGATTGCTTTCTGTGTG
>JAWQEG010004116.1:0-111890 GCA_033782935.1 Petrolisthes cinctipes
ACCTAACTTAACTTAACTTAACGTAACCTTAACTTAACCTAACTAACTCCTAACCTAACCTAACCTAACCTAACTAACCTAACCTAACCTAACCAACTCTAACTAACCTAACCTAACCTAACCTAACCTAACCTAACCTAACCTAACCTAACCTAACCTAACCTAACCTAACCTGAAACCTAACCTACCCTAACCTAACCTACACCTACCTAACCTAACCTAACCTAACCTAACCTAAC
Source organism: Petrolisthes cinctipes (assembly GCA_033782935.1). NCBI lineage: Eukaryota > Metazoa > Arthropoda > Malacostraca > Decapoda > Porcellanidae > Petrolisthes > Petrolisthes cinctipes. Next base: position 240 of record JAWQEG010004116.1, read on the forward strand.
CTAACCTAACCTAACCTAACCTAACCTAACCTAACCTAACCTAACCTAACCTAACCTAACCTAACCTAACCTAACCTAACCTAACCTAACCTAACCTAACCTAACCTAACCTAACCTAACCTAACCTAACCTAACCTAACCTAACCTAACCTAACCTAACCTAACCTAACCTAACCTAACCTAACCTAACCTAACCTAACCTAACCTAACCTAACCTAACCTAACCTAACCTAACCTAACCTAACCTAACCTAACCTAACCTAACCTAACCTAACCTAACCTAACCTAACCTAACCTAACCTAACCTAACCTAACCTAACCTAACCTAACCTAACCTAACCTAACCTAACCTAACCTAACCTAACCTAACCTAACCTAACCTAACCTAACCTAACCTAACCTAACCTAACCTAACCTAACCTAACCTAACCTAACCTAACCTAACCTAACCTAACCTAACCTAACCTAACCTAACCTAACCTAACCTAACCTAACCTAACCTAACCTAACCTAACCTAACCTAACCTAACCTAACCTAACCTAACCTAACCTAACCTAACCTAACCTAACCTAACCTAACCTAACCTAACCTAACCTAACCTAACCTAACCTAACCTAACCTAACCTAACCTAACCTAACCTAACCTAACCTAACCTAACCTAACCTAACCTAACCTAACCTAACCTAACCTAACCTAACCTAACCTAACCTAACCTAACCTAACCTAACCTAACCTAACCTAACCTAACCTAACCTAACCTAACCTAACCTAACCTAACCTAACCTAACCTAACCTAACCTAACCTAACCTAACCTAACCTAACCTAACCTAACCTAACCTAACCTAACCTAACCTAACCTAACCTAACCTAACCTAACCTAACCTAACCTAACCTAACCTAACCTAACCTAACCTAACCTAACCTAACCTAACCTAACCTAACCTAACCTAACCTAACCTAACCTAACCTAACCTAACCTAACCTAACCTAACCTAACCTAACCTAACCTAACCTAACCTAACCTAACCTAACCTAACCTAACCTAACCTAACCTAACCTAACCTAACCTAACCTAACCTAACCTAACCTAACCTAACCTAACCTAACCTAACCTAACCTAACCTAACCTAACCTAACCTAACCTAACCTAACCTAACCTAACCTAACCTAACCTAACCTAACCTAACCTAACCTAACCTAACCTAACCTAACCTAACCTAACCTAACCTAACCTAACCTAACCTAACCTAACCTAACCTAACCTAACCTAACCTAACCTAACCTAACCTAACCTAACCTAACCTAACCTAACCTAACCTAACCTAACCTAACCTAACCTAACCTAACCTAACCTAACCTAACCTAACCTAACCTAACCTAACCTAACCTAACCTAACCTAACCTAACCTAACCTAACCTAACCTAACCTAACCTAACCTAACCTAACCTAACCTAACCTAACCTAACCTAACCTAACCTAACCTAACCTAACCTAACCTAACCTAACCTAACCTAACCTAACCTAACCTAACCTAACCTAACCTAACCTAACCTAACCTAACCTAACCTAACCTAACCTAACCTAACCTAACCTAACCTAACCTAACCTAACCTAACCTAACCTAACCTAACCTAACCTAACCTAACCTAACCTAACCTAACCTAACCTAACCTAACCTAACCTAACCTAACCTAACCTAACCTAACCTAACCTAACCTAACCTAACCTAACCTAACCTAACCTAACCTAACCTAACCTAACCTAACCTAACCTAACCTAACCTAACCTAACCTAACCTAACCTAACCTAACCTAACCTAACCTAACCTAACCTAACCTAACCTAACCTAACCTAACCTAACCTAACCTAACCTAACCTAACCTAACCTAACCTAACCTAACCTAACCTAACCTAACCTAACCTAACCTAACCTAACCTAACCTAACCTAACCTAACCTAACCTAACCTAACCTAACCTAACCTAACCTAACCTAACCTAACCTAACCTAACCTAACCTAACCTAACCTAACCTAACCTAACCTAACCTAACCTAACCTAACCTAACCTAACCTAACCTAACCTAACCTAACCTAACCTAACCTAACCTAACCTAACCTAACCTAACCTAACCTAACCTAACCTAACCTAACCTAACCTAACCTAACCTAACCTAACCTAACCTAACCTAACCTAACCTAACCTAACCTAACCTAACCTAACCTAACCTAACCTAACCTAACCTAACCTAACCTAACCTAACCTAACCTAACCTAACCTAACCTAACCTAACCTAACCTAACCTAACCTAACCTAACCTAACCTAACCTAACCTAACCTAACCTAACCTAACCTAACCTAACCTAACCTAACCTAACCTAACCTAACCTAACCTAACCTAACCTAACCTAACCTAACCTAACCTAACCTAACCTAACCTAACCTAACCTAACCTAACCTAACCTAACCTAACCTAACCTAACCTAACCTAACCTAACCTAACCTAACCTAACCTAACCTAACCTAACCTAACCTAACCTAACCTAACCTAACCTAACCTAACCTAACCTAACCTAACCTAACCTAACCTAACCTAACCTAACCTAACCTAACCTAACCTAACCTAACCTAACCTAACCTAACCTAACCTAACCTAACCTAACCTAACCTAACCTAACCTAACCTAACCTAACCTAACCTAACCTAACCTAACCTAACCTAACCTAACCTAACCTAACCTAACCTAACCTAACCTAACCTAACCTAACCTAACCTAACCTAACCTAACCTAACCTAACCTAACCTAACCTAACCTAACCTAACCTAACCTAACCTAACCTAACCTAACCTAACCTAACCTAACCTAACCTAACCTAACCTAACCTAACCTAACCTAACCTAACCTAACCTAACCTAACCTAACCTAACCTAACCTAACCTAACCTAACCTAACCTAACCTAACCTAACCTAACCTAACCTAACCTAACCTAACCTAACCTAACCTAACCTAACCTAACCTAACCTAACCTAACCTAACCTAACCTAACCTAACCTAACCTAACCTAACCTAACCTAACCTAACCTAACCTAACCTAACCTAACCTAACCTAACCTAACCTAACCTAACCTAACCTAACCTAACCTAACCTAACCTAACCTAACCTAACCTAACCCAAAAATACCGAATTTCCGGGTGTTTTGAGCCTGAATTTGAGATATAAACGGGTACAGAAGATGCATGCACATATCGACTTTTGGGCACCTAAAATATCGATTTTCAGTATGTTTTGGGCCTGTATCTTTAAAAATACTCTAACACGGAGTAGGCATGTACAGATCGCATCTGGGTCCCCAAAATATCGAATTCTCGGGTGTTTTGGGCCTTAATTTGAGATATCGACTTTTGGCACCTAAAATATCGATTTTCAGCATGTTTTGGGTCTGTATTTTGAAAATATTCTAACACAAAGTAGGCATGTACAGATCGCTTCTAGGACCCCAAAATATCGAATTTTCGGGTGGTTTGAGCCTAAATTTGAGATATAAACGGGTACAGAAGATGCATGAACATATCGACTTTTGGGCACCTAAAAGATCGATTTTCAGTATGTTTTGGGCCTGTATTTTGAAAATACTCTAACACGGAGTAGGCATGTACAGATCGCTTCTGGGACACCAAAATATCGAATTTTCGGGTGTTTGGAGCCTGAATTTGAGATATAAACGGGTACAGAAGATGCATGCACATATCGAGTTTTTGGCACCTAAAATATCGATTTTCAGTATGTTTTAGGCCTGTAATTTGAAAATACTCTAACACGGAGTAGGTATGTACAGTTCGCTTCTGGGACCCCAAAATATCGAATTTTCGGGTGTTTTGGGCCTGAATTTGAAATATCGACTTTGGACACCTAAAATATCGATTTTTAGCATGTTTTGAGCCCATATTTTGAAAACATTCTAGCACTGAGTAGGCACGTACAGATCGATTCTAGAACCAAAAATATCGAATTTTTGGGTGTTTTGGGCCTGAATTTGAGATATCGACTTTGGACACTTAAAATATCGATTTTTAGCATGTTTTGAGCCCATATTTTGAAAACATTCTAGCACTGAGTAGGCACGTACAGATCGCTTCTAGAACCAAAAATATCGAATTTTCGGGTGTTTTGGCCCTTAATTTGAGATATCGACTTTGGGCACCTAAAATATCGATTTTTAGCACGTTTTGGGCCTGTATTTTGAAAATACTCTAACACGAAGTAGGAATGTACAGATCGCTTCTATGACCCCAAAATATCAAATTTTCGGGTGTTTTGAGCCTGAATTTGAGATATCGACTTAGGGCACCTAAAATATCAATTTTTAGCATGTTTTAGACCTATATTTTGAAAATATTCTAGCACTGAGTAGGCATGTACAGATCGCTTCTGGGACCCCAAAATATCGAATTTTCGAGTGTTTTGAGCCTGAATTTGAGATATAAACGGGTACTTAAAATGCATCCACATATTGACTTTGGGCACCTAAAATATCGATTTTCAGCATGTTTTAGGCCTGTATTTTGAAAATACTCTAAAACGGAGTAGGCATGTACGGATCGCTTCAGGGACCCCATAATAACGAATTTTCGGGTGTTTTGATCCTTAATTTGAGATATCGACTTTGGGCACCTAAAATATCGATTTTTAGCATGTTTTGGGCCTGTATTTTGAAAATACTCTAACACGACGTAGGCATGTAGAGATCGCTTCTGGGACCCCAAAGTATCGAATTTTCGGGTGTTTTGAGCCTAAATTTGAGATATAAACGGGTACAGAAGATGCATGCACATATCGACTTTTGGGCACCTAAAAGATCGATTTTCAGTATGTTTTGGGACTGTATCTTGAAAACATTCTAGCAAGAAGTAGGCATGTACAGATTGCTTCTGTGACCCAAAAATATCGAATTTTCGAATGTTTTGAACCTGAATTTGGGATATAGACGGGTACAGAAGATGCATAAACATGTTGAATTTGGGCACCTAAAATATCGATTTTGAGCATGTTTTGGGCCTGTATTTTGAAAATACTGTACCACGGACTAGGCATGTACAGATCGCTTCTGGGACACAAAAATATGGATTTTTTGGGTGTTTTGAGCCTGAATTTGAGATATAAACGGGTACAGAAGATGCATGCACATATCGACTTTGGACACCAAAAATATCGATTTTGAGCATGTTTTGGGCCTGTATTTTACAAATACTCTAACACGGAATAGACATGTACAGATTGCTTCTGGGACCCAAAAATATCGAATTTTCGAGTGTTTTGAACCTGAATTTGGGATATAGACGGGTACAGAAGATCCATACACATATTGACTTTGGGCAGCTAAAATATCGATTTTCTGCATGTTTTAGGCCTGTATTTTGAAAATACTCTAACACGGAGTATGCATGTACACATTGCTTTTGGGACCCAAAAATATCGAATATTCGGGTGTTTTGAGTCTGAATTTGAGATATAAACGGGTACAGAAGATGCATGCACATATCGACTTTGGGCACCCAAAATATCGATTTTGAGCATGTTTTGGGCCTGTATTTTTAAAATACTCTAACACTGAGTAGACACGTACAGATCGCTTCTGGAACCCAAATAAATCGAATTTTAGGGTGTTCTGAGCCTGAATTTGAGATATGAACGGATACAGAAGATGCATGCACATATCGACTTTGGCACCCAAAATATCGATTTTTAGTATGTTTTGGGCGTATATTTTGAAAATATTCTAGCACTGAGTAGGCATGTACAGATCGCTTCTGGGACCCAAAAATATCGAATTTTCGGCGGTTTTGAGCCAGAATTTGGGGTATAACCGGGTACAGAGGATGCATGCACATATCAACTTTTTGCACCTAAAATATCGATTTTAAGCATGTTTTGGGTCTGTATCTTGAAAACATTCTACAAAGGAGTAGGCATGTACAGATCGCTTCTGGGACCCAAAAATACCGAATTTTCTGGTGTTTTGAACCTGAATTAGGGATATAGACGGGTACAGAAGATGCATACACATATTGACTTTGGGCACCTAAAATATAGATTTTCAGCATGTTTTGGGCCTGTATTTTGAAAATACATTAACACGGTGCAGGCATGTACAGATCGCTTCTGGTCCAAAAAATATCGACTTTTCGGGTGTTTTGAGCCTGAATTTGAGATATAAACGGGTACAGAAGATGCATGCACATATCGACTTTGGGCACCTAAAATATCGATTTTGAGTATGTTTTGGGCCTGTATTTTGAAAATACTCTAACACGGAGTATGCATGTACACATTGCTTGTAAGACCCAAAAATATAGAATATTCGGGTGTTTTGAGTCTGAATTTGAGATATAAACGGATACAGAAGATGCATGCACATATCGACTTTGGGCACCCAAAATATCGATTTTGAGCATGTTTTGAGCCTGTATTTTTTAAATACTCTAACACGGAGTAGACACGTACAGATCGCTTCTGGGACACAAAAATATCGAATTTTTGGATGTTTTGAGCCTGAATTTGAGATATAAACGGGTACAGAAGATGCATGCACATATCGACTTTGAGCACCTAAAATATCGATTTTGAGCATGTTTTGGGTCTGTATCATGAAAACTTTCTAGCAAGAAGAAGGCATGTACAGATTGCTTCTGGGACTCAAAAATATCGAATTTTCGAGTGTTTTGAACCTGAATTTGGGATATAGACGGGTACTGAAGATGCATACACATATTGACTTTGAGCAGCTAAAATATCGATTTACAGCATGTTTTAGGCCTGTATTTTAAAAATACTCTAACACGGAGTATGCATGTACAGATGGCTTTTGGGACCCAAAAATATCGAATTTTCGGGTGTTTTGAGTCTGAATTTGAGATATAAACGGGTACAGAAGATGCATGCACATATCGACATTGGGCACCAAAAATATCGATTTTGAGCATGTTTTGAGCCTGTATTTTTAAAATACTCTAACACGGAGTAGACACGTACAGATCGCTTCTGGGACCCAAACAAATCGAATTTTCGGTTGTTCTGAGCCTGAATTTGAGATATGAACAGGTACAGAAGATGCATGCACATATCGACTTCGGGCACCTAAAATATCGATTTTGAGCATGTTTTAGGCCTGTATTTTGAAAATACTCAAGCACGGTGTAGACATGTACAGATCGCTTCTGGGACACAAAAATATTGATTTTTTGGGTGTTTTGTGCCTGAATTTGAGATATAATCGGGTACAGAAGATGCATGCACATATCGACTTTGGCACCCAAAATATCGATTTTTAGTATGTTTTGGGCGTATAATTTGAAAATATTCTAGCACTGAGTAGGCATGTACAGATCGCTTCTGGGACCAAAAAATATCGAATTTTCGGGTGTTTTGAGCCAGAAATTGGGATATAACCGGGTACAGAGGATCCATGCACATATCGACTTTTTGCACCTAAAATATCGATTTTGAGTATGTTTTGGGTCTGTATCTTGAAAAAATTCGTGCAAGGAGTAGGCATGTACAGATCGCTTGTGGGACCCAAAATTATCGAATTTTCTGGTGTTTTGAACCTGAATTTGGGATATAGACGGATACCGAAGATGCATGCACATATCGACTTTTTGCACCTAAAATATCGATTTTGAGCATGTTTTGGGCCTGTATTTTGAAAATACTCTAACACGGAGTAGGCATGTACAGATCGCTTCGGGGACCCAAAAATATCGACTTTTCGGGTGTTTTGAGCCTGAATTTGAGATATAATCGGGTACAGAAGATGCATGCACATATCGACTTTGGGCACCTAAAATATCGATTTTGAGTATGTTTTTGGGCCTGTATTTTGAAAATACTCTAACACGGAGTATGCATGTACAGATCGCTTCGGGGACCCAAAAATATCGAATTTTCGGGTGTTTTGAGCCTGAATTTGAGATATAAACGGGTACAGAAGATGCATGCACATTTAGACTTTGAGCACCCAAAATATCGATTTTGAGCATGTTTTGGGCCTGAATTTTTAAAATACTCTATCACTTAGTAGACACGTACAGATCGCTTCTGGGACCCAAATAAATCGAATTTTCGGGTGTTCTGAGCCTGAATTTGAGATATGAACGGGTACAGAAGATGCATGCACATATCGACTTTGGGCACCTAAAACATCGATTTTGAGCATGTTTTGGGCCTGTATTTAAAAAATACTATAACACGGTGTAGACATGTACAGATCGCTTCTGGGACACAAATATATCGATTTTTTGGGTGTTTTGAGCCTGAATTTGAGATATAAACGGGTACAGAAGATGCATGCACATATCGACTTTTTGCACCTAAAATATCGATTTTGAGCATGTTTTGGGTCTGTATCATGAAAACTTTCTAGCAAGATGAAGGCATGTACAGATTGCTTCTGGGACTGAAAAATATCGAATTTTCGAGTGTTTTGAATCTGAATTTGGGATATAGACGGGTACTGAAGATGCATACACATATTGACTTTGAGCAGCTAAAATATCGATTTACAGCATGTTTTAGGCCTGTATTTTAAAAATACTCTAACACGGAGTATGCATGTACAGATGGCTTTTGGGACCCAAAAATATCGAATTTTCGGGTGTTTTGAGTCTGAATTTGAGATATAAACGGGTACAGAAGATGCATGCACATATCGACATTGGGCACCAAAAATATCGATTTTGAGCATGTTTTGAGCCTGTATTTCTAAAATACTCTAACACGGAGTAGACACGTACAGATCGCTTCTGGGACCCAAACAAATCGAATTTTCGGTTGTTCTGAGCCTGAATTTGAGATATGAACAGGTACAGAAGATGCATGCACATATCGACTTCGGGCACCTAAAATATCGATTTTGAGCATGTTTTAGGCCTGTATTTTGAAAATACTCAAGCACGGTGTAGACATGTACAGATCGCTTCTGGGACACAAAAATATCGATTTTTTGGGTGTTTTGAGCCTGAATTTGAGATATAATCGGGTACAGAAGATGCATGCACATATCGACTTTGGCACCCAAAATATCGATTTTTAGTATGTTTTGGGCGTATAATTTTAAAATATTCTAGCACTGAGTAAACATGTACAGATCGCTTATGGGACCCAAAAATATCGAATTTTCGGGTGTTTTGAGCCAGAATTTGGGATATAACCGGGTACAGAGGATGCATGCACATATCGACTTTTTGCACCTAAAATATCGATTTTAAGCATGTTTTGGGTCTGTATCTTGAAAACATTCTACGAAGGAGTAGGCATGTACAGGTCGCTTCTGGGACACAAAAACATTGAATTTTCGGGTGTTTTGAGCCTGAATTTGAGATATAAACGGGTACAGAAGATGCATGCACATTTAGACTTTGAGCACCCAAAATATCGATTTTGAGCATGTTTTGGGTCTGTAACTTGAAAATACTCTATCACTTAGTAGACACGTACAGATCGCTTCTGGGACCCAAATAAATCGAATTTTCGGGTGTTCTGAGCCTGAATTTGAGATATGAACGGGTACAGAAGATGCATGCACATATCGACTTTGGGCACCTAAAACATCGATTTTGAGCATGTTTTGGGCCTGTATTTTAAAAATACTATAACACGGTGTAGACATGTACAGATCGCTTCTGGGACACAAAAATATCGATTTTTTGGGTGTTTTGAGCCTGAATTTGAGATATAAACGGGTACAGAAGATGCATGCACATATCGACTTTTTGCACCTAAAATATCGATTTTGAGCATGTTTTGGGTCTGTATCATGAAAACTTTCTAGCAAGAAGAAGGCATGTACAGATTGCTTCTGGGACTGAAAAATATCGAATTTTCGAGTGTTTTGAACCTGAATTTGGGATATAGACGGGTACTGAAGATGCATACACATATTGACTTTGAGCAGCTAAAATATCGATTTACAGCATGTTTTAGGCCTGTATTTTAAAAATACTCTAACACGGAGTATGCATGTACAGATGGCTTTTGGGACCCAAAAATATCGAATTTTCGGGTGTTTTGAGTCTGAATTTGAGATATAAACGGGTACAGAAGATGCATGCACATATCGACATTGGGCACCAAAAATATCGATTTTGAGCATGTTTTGAGCCTGTATTTTTAAAATACTCTAACACGGAGTAGACACGTACAGATCGCTTCTGGGACCCAAACAAATCGAATTTTCGGTTGTTCTGAGCCTGAATTTGAGATATGAACAGGTACAGAAGATGCATGCACATATCGACTTCGGGCACCTAAAATATCGATTTTGAGCATGTTTTAGGCCTGTATTTTGAAAATACTCAAGCACGGTGTAGACATGTACAGATCGCTTCTGGGACACAAAAATATCGATTTTTTGGGTGTTTTGTGCCTGAATTTGAGATATAATCGGGTACAGAAGATGCATGCACATATCGACTTTGGCACCCAAAATATCGATTTTTAGTATGTTTTGGGCGTATAATTTGAAAATATTCTAGCACTGAGTAGGCATGTACAGATCGCTTCTGGGACCAAAAAATATCGAATTTTCGGGTGTTTTGAGCCAGAAATTGGGATATAACCGGGTACAGAGGATCCATGCACATATCGACTTTTTGCACCTAAAATATCGATTTTGAGTATGTTTTGGGTCTGTATCTTGAAAAAATTCTTGCAAGGAGTAGGAATGTACAGATCGCTTCTGGGACCCAAAATTATCGAATTTTCTGGTGTTTTGAACCTGAATTTGGGATATAGACGGATACCGAAGATGCATGCACATATCGACTTTTTGCACCTAAAATATCGATTTTGAGCATGTTTTGGGCCTGTATTTTGAAAATACTCTAACACGGAGTAGGCATGTACAGATCGCTTCGGGGACCCAAAAATATCGACTTTTCGGGTGTTTTGAGCCTGAATTTGAGATATAATCGGGTACAGAAGATGCATGCACATATCGACTTTGGGCACCTAAAATATCGATTTTGAGTATGTTTTTGGGCCTGTATTTTGAAAATACTCTAACACGGAGTATGCATGTACAGATGGCTTTTGGGACTCAAAAATATCGAATTTTCGGGTGTTTTGAGTCAGAATTTGAGATATAAACGGGTACAGAAGATGCATGCACATATCGACATTGGGCACCAAAAATATCGATTTTGAGCATGTTTTGAGCCTGTATTTTTAAAATACTCTAACACGGAGTAGACACGTACAGATCGCTTCTGGGACCCAAACAAATCGAATTTTCGGTTGTTCTGAGCCTGAATTTGAGATATGAACAGGTACAGAAGATGCATGCACATATCGACTTCGGGCACCTAAAATATCGATTTTGAGCATGTTTTAGGCCTGTATTTTGAAAATACTCAAGCACGGTGTAGACATGTACAGATCGCTTCTGGGACACAAAAATATCGATTTTTTGGGTGTTTTGAGCCTGAATTTGAGATATAAACGGGTACAGAAGATGCATGCACATATCGACTTTGGCACCCAAAATATCGATTTTTAGTATGTTTTGGGCGTATAATTTTAAAATATTCTAGCACTGAGTAAGCATGTACAGATCGCTTCTGGGACCCAAAAATATCGAATTTTCGGGTGTTTTAAGCCAGAATTTGGGATATAACCGGGTACAGAGGATGCATGCACATATCGACTTTTTGCACCTAAAATATCGATTTTAAGCATGTTTTGGGTCTGTATCTTGAAAACATTCTACGAAGGAGTAGGCATGTACAGGTCGCTTCTGGGACACAAAAACATTGAATTTTCGGGTGTTTTGAGCCTGAATTTGAGATATAAACGGGTACAGAAGATGCATGCACATTTAGACTTTGAGCACCCAAAATATCGATTTTGAGCATGTTTTGGGCCTGAATTTTTAAAATACTCTATCACTTAGTAGACACGTACAGATCGCTTCTGGGACCCAAATAAATCGAATTTTCGGGTGTTCTGAGCCTGAATTTGAGATATGAACGGGTACAGAAGATGCATGCACATATCGACTTTGGGCACCTAAAACATCGATTTTGAGCATGTTTTGGGCCTGTATTTTAAAAATACTATAACACGGTGTAGACATGTACAGATCGCTTCTGGGACACAAAAATATCGATTTTTTGGGTGTTTTGAGCCTGAATTTGAGATATAAACGGGTACAGAAGATGCATGCACATATCGACTTTTTGCACCTAAAATATCGATTTTGAGCATGTTTTGGGTCTGTATCATGAAAACTTTCTAGCAAGAAGAAGGCATGTACAGATTGCTTCTGGGACTCAAAAATATCGAATTTTCGAGTGTTTTGAACCTGAATTTGGGATATAGACGGGTACTGAAGATGCATACACATATTGACTTTGAGCAGCTAAAATATCGATTTACAGCATGTTTTAGGCCTGTATTTTAAAAATACTCTAACACGGAGTATGCATGTACAAATGGCTTTTGGGACCCAAAAATATCGAATTTTCGGGTGTTTTGAGTCTGAATTTGAGATATAAACGGGTACAGAAGATGCATGCACATATCGACATTGGGCACCAAAAATATCGATTTTGAGCATGTTTTGAGCCTGTATTTTTAAAATACTCTAACACGGAGTAGACACGTACAGATCGCTTCTGGGACCCAAACAAATCGAATTTTCGGTTGTTCTGAGCCTGAATTTGAGATATGAACAGGTACAGAAGATGCATGCACATATCGACTTCGGGCACCTAAAATATCGATTTTGAGCATGTTTTGGGCCTGTATTTTGAAAATACTCAAGCACGGTGTAGACATGTACAGATCGCTTCTGGGACACAAAAATATCGATTTTTTGGGTGTTTTGTGCCTGAATTTGAGATATAATCGGGTACAGAAGATGCATGCACATATCGACTTTGGCACCCAAAATATCGATTTTTAGTATGTTTTGGGCGTATAATTTGAAAATATTCTAGCACTGAGTAGGTATGTACAGATCGCTTCTGGGACCAAAAAATATCGAATTTTCGGGTGTTTTGAGCCAGAAATTGGCATATAACCGGGTACAGAGGATCCATGCACATATCGACTTTTTGCACCTAAAATATCGATTTTGAGTATGTTTTGGGTCTGTATCTTGAAAAAATTCTTGCAAGGAGTAGGCATGTACAGATCGCTTCTGGGACCCAAAATTATCGAATTTTCTGGTGTTTTGAACCTGAATTTGGGATATAGACGGATACCGATGATGCATGCACATATCGACTTTTTGCACCTAAAATATCGATTTTGAGCATGTTTTGGGCCTGTATTTTGAAAATACTCTAACACGGAGTAGGCATGTACAGATCGCTTCGGGGATCCAAAAATATCGACTTTTCGGGTGTTTTGAGCCTGAATTTGAGATATAATCGGGTACAGAAGATGCATGCACATATCGACTTTGGGCACCTAAAATATCGATTTTGAGTATGTTTTTGGGCCTGTATTTTGAAAATACTCTAACACGGAGTATGCATGTACAGATCGCTTCGGGGACCCAAAAATATCGAATTTTCGGGTGTTTTGAGCCTGAATTTGAGATATAAACGGGTACAGAAGATGCATGCACATTTAGACTTTGAGCACCCAAAATATCGATTTTGAGCATGTTTTGGGCCTGAATTTTTAAAATACTCTATCACTTAGTAGACACGTACAGATCGCTTCTGGGACCCAAATAAATCGAATTTTCGGGTGTTCTGAGCCTGAATTTGAGATATGAACGGGTACAGAAGATGCATGCACATATCGACTTTGGGCACCTAAAACATCGATTTTGAGCATGTTTTGGGCCTGTATTTTAAAAATACTATAACACGGTGTAGACATGTACAGATCGCTTCTGGGACACAAAAATATCGATTTTTTGGGTGTTTTGAGCCTGAATTTGAGATATAAACGGGTACAGAAGATGCATGCACATATCGACTTTTTGCACCTAAAATATCGATTTTGAGCATGTTTTGGGTCTGTATCATGAAAACTTTCTTGCAAGAAGAAGGCATGTACAGATTGCTTCTGGGACTCAAAAATATCGAATTTTCGAGTGTTTTGAACCTGAATTTGGGATATAGACGGGTACTGAAGATGCATACACATATTGACTTTGAGCAGCTAAAATATCGATTTACAGCATGTTTTAGGCCTGTATTTTAAAAATACTCTAACACGGAGTATGCATGTACAGATGGCTTTTGGGACCCAAAAATATCGAATTTTCGGGTGTTTTGAGTCTGAATTTGAGATATAAACGGGTACAGAAGATGCATGCACATATCGACATTGGGCACCAAAAATAGCGATTTTGAGCATGTTTTGAGCCTGTATTTTTAAAATACTCTAACACGGAGTAGACACGTACAGATCGCTTCTGGGACCCAAACAAATCGAATTTTCGGTTGTTCTGAGCCTGAATTTGAGATATGAACAGGTACAGAAGATGCATGCACATATCGACTTCGGGCACCTAAAATATCGATTTTGAGCATGTTTTAGGCCTGTATTTTGAAAATACTCAAGCACGGTGTAGACATGTACAGATCGCTTCTGGGACACAAAAATATCGATTTTTTGGGTGTTTTGTGCCTGAATTTGAGATATAATCTGGTACAGAAGATGCATGCACATATCGACTTTGGCACCCAAATTATCGATTTTTAGTATGTTTTGGGCGTATAATTTGAAAATATTCTAGCACTGAGTAGGCATGTACAGATCGCTTCTGGGACCAAAAAATATCGAATTTTCGGGTGTTTTGAGCCAGAAATTGGGATATAACCGGGTACAGAGGATCCATGCACATATCGACTTTTTGCACCTAAAATATCGATTTTGAGCATGTTTTGGGTCTGTATCTTGAAAAAATTCTTGCAAGGAGTAGGCATGTACAGATCGCTTCTGGGACCCAAAATTATCGAATTTTCTGGTGTTTTGAACCTAAATTTGGGATATAGACGGATACCGAAGATGCATGCACATATCGACTTTTTGCACCTAAAATATCGATTTTGAGCATGTTTTGGGCCTGTATTTTGAAAATACTCTAACACGGAGTAGGCATGTACAGATCGCTTCGGGGACCCAAAAATATCGACTTTTCGGGTGTTTTGAGCCTTAATTTGAGATATAATCGGGTACAGAAGATGCATGCACATATCGACTTTGGGCACCTAAAATATCGATTTTGAGTATGTTTTTGGGCCTGTATTTTGAAAATACTCTAACACGGAGAATGCATGTACAGATCGCTTCGGGGACCCAAAAATATCGAATTTTCGTGTGTTTTGAGCCTGAATTTGAGATATAAACGGGTACAGAAGATGCATGCACATTTCGACTTTTTGCACCTAAAATATCGATTTTGAGCATGTTTTGGGTCTGTATCTTGAAAACATTCTAGCAAGAAGTAGGCATGTACAGATTGCTTCTGGGACCCAAAAATATCGAATTTTCGAGTGTTTTGAACCTGAATTTGGGATATAGACGGGTACAGAAGATGCATACACATATTGACTTTGGGCACCTAAAATATAGATTTTCAGCATGTTTTGGGCCTGTATTTTGAAAATAAATTAACACGGAGTAGGCATGTACAGATCGCTTCTGGGACCCAAAAATATCGACTTTTCGGGTGTTTTGAGCCTGAATTTGGGATATAGACGGGTACTGAAGATGCATACACATATTGACTTTGAGCAGCTAAAATATCGATTTACAGCATGTTTTAGGCCTGTATTTTGAAAATACTCTAACACGGAGTATGCATGTACAGATGGCTTTTGGGACCCAAAAATATCGAATTTTCGGGTGTTTTGAGTCTGAATTTGAGATATAAACGGGTACAGAAGATGCATGCACATATCGACATTGGGCACCAAAAATAGCGATTTTGAGCATGTTTTGAGCCTGTATTTTTAAAATACTCTAACACGGAGTAGACACGTACAGATCGCTTCTGGGACCCAAACAAATCGAATTTTCGGTTGTTCTGAGCCTGAATTTGAGATATGAACAGGTACAGAAGATGCATGCACATATCGACTTCGGGCACCTAAAATATCGATTTTGAGCATGTTTTAGGCCTGTATTTTGAAAATACTCAAGCACGGTGTAGACATGTACAGATCGCTTCTGGGACACAAAAATATCGATTTTTTGGGTGTTTTGTGCCTGAATTTGAGATATAATCTGGTACAGAAGATGCATGCACATATCGACTTTGGCACCCAAATTATCGATTTTTAGTATGTTTTGGGCGTATAATTTGAAAATATTCTAGCACTGAGTAGGCATGTACAGATCGCTTCTGGGACCAAAAAATATCGAATTTTCGGGTGTTTTGAGCCAGAAATTGGGATATAACCGGGTACAGAGGATCCATGCACATATCGACTTTTTGCACCTAAAATATCGATTTTGAGCATGTTTTGGGTCTGTATCTTGAAAAAATTCTTGCAAGGAGTAGGCATGTACAGATCGCTTCTGGGACCCAAAATTATCGAATTTTCTGGTGTTTTGAACCTAAATTTGGGATATAGACGGATACCGAAGATGCATGCACATATCGACTTTTTGCACCTAAAATATCGATTTTGAGCATGTTTTGGGCCTGTATTTTGAAAATACTCTAACACGGAGTAGGCATGTACAGATCGCTTCGGGGACCCAAAAATATCGACTTTTCGGGTGTTTTGAGCCTTAATTTGAGATATAATCGGGTACAGAAGATGCATGCACATATCGACTTTGGGCACCTAAAATATCGATTTTGAGTATGTTTTTGGGCCTGTATTTTGAAAATACTCTAACACGGAGAATGCATGTACAGATCGCTTCGGGGACCCAAAAATATCGAATTTTCGTGTGTTTTGAGCCTGAATTTGAGATATAAACGGGTACAGAAGATGCATGCACATTTCGACTTTTTGCACCTAAAATATCGATTTTGAGCATGTTTTGGGTCTGTATCTTGAAAACATTCTAGCAAGAAGTAGGCATGTACAGATTGCTTCTGGGACCCAAAAATATCGAATTTTCGAGTGTTTTGAACCTGAATTTGGGATATAGACGGGTACAGAAGATGCATACACATATTGACTTTGGGCACCTAAAATATAGATTTTCAGCATGTTTTGGGCCTGTATTTTGAAAATAAATTAACACGGAGTAGGCATGTACAGATCGCTTCTGGGACCCAAAAATATCGACTTTTCGGGTGTTTTGAGCCTGAATTTGATATATAAATGGGTACAGAAGATGCATGCACATATCGACATTGGGCATCTAAAATATCGATTTTGAGTATGTTTTGGGCCTGTATTTTGAAAATACTCTAACACGGAGTATGCATGTACAGATCGCTTCGTGGACCCAAAAATATCGAATTTTCGGGTGTTTTGAGCCTGAATTTGAGATATAAACGGGTACAGAAGATGCATGCACATTTCGACTTTGGGCACCCAAAATATCGATTTTGAGCATGTTTTGGGCCTGTATTTTTAAAATACTCTAACACTGAGTAGACACGAACAGATCGCTTCTGGAACCCAAATATATCGAATTTTAGGGTGTTCTGAGCCTGAATTTGAGATATGAACGGATACAGAAGATGCATGCACATATCGACTTTGGCACCCAAAATATCGATTTTTAGTATGTTTTGGGCGTATATTATGAAAATATTCTAGCACTGAGTAGGCATGTACAGATCGCTTCTATGACCCAAAAATATCGAATTTTCGGGGGTTTTGACCAGAATTTGGGATATAACCGGGTACAGAGGATGCATGCACATATCGACTTTTTGCACCTAAAATATCGATTTTAAGCATGTTTTGGGGTTGTATCTTGAAAACATTCTACAAAGGAGTAGGCATGTACAGATCGCTTCTGGGACCCAAAAATACCGAATTTTCTGGGGTTTTGAACCAGAATTAGGGATATAGACGGGTACAGAAGATGCATACACATATTGACTTTGGGCACCTAAAATATAGATTTTGAGCATGTTTTGGGCCTGTATTTTGAAAATACATTAACACGGAGTAGGCATGTACAGATCGCTTCTGGGACCCAAAAATATCGACTTTTCGGGTGTTTTGAGCCTGAATTTGATATATAAACGGGTACAGAAGATGCATGCACATATCGACTTTGGGCACCTAAAATATCGATTTTGAGTATGTTTTGGGCCTGTATTTTGAAAATACTCTAACACGGAGTATGCATGTACAGATTGCTTCGGGGACCCAAAAATATCGAATTTTCGGGTGTTTTGAGCCTGAATTTGAGATATAAACGGGTACAGAAGATGCATGCACATATCGACTTTGGACACCTAAAATATCGATTTTTAGCATGTTTTGAGCCTATATTTTGAAAACATTCTAGCACTGAGTATGCATGTACAGATCACTTAAGGGACCCAAAAATATGGAATTTTCAGGTGTTTTGAGCCTGAATTTGAGATATAAACGGGTACAGAAGATGCATGCACATATCGACTTTTTGCACCTAAAATATCGATTTTGAGCATGTCTTGGGTTTGTATCTTAAAAAATTCTAGCAAGGAGTAGGCATGTACAGATCGCTTCTGGTACCCAAAAATATCGAATTTTCGGGTGTTTTGAGCCTGAATTTGAGATATAAACGGGTACAGAAGATGCATGCACATTTCGACTTGTTGCACCTAAAATATCGATTTTGAGCATGTTTTGGGTCTGTATCTTGAAAACATTCTAGCAAGAAGTAGGCATGTACAGATTGCTCCTGTGACCCAAAAATATCAAATTTTCGAGTGTTTTGAACCTAAATTTGGGATATAGACGGGTACAGAAGATGCATACACATATTGACTTTGGGCAGCTAAAATATCGATTTTCAGCATGTTTTAGGCCTGTATTTTGAAAATACTCTAACACGGAGTATGCATGTACACATTGCTTTTGAGACCCAAATATATTGAATATTCGGGTGTTTTGAGAATGAATTTGAGATATAAACGGGTACAGAAGATGCATGCACATATCGACTTTGGGCACCCAAAATATCGATTTTGAGCATGTTTTGGGCCTGTATTTTTAAAATACTCTAACACTGAGTAGACACGTACAGATCGCTTCTGGAACCCAAATAAATCGAATTTTAGGGTGTTTTGAGCCTGAATTTGAGATATGAACGGGTACAGAAGATGCATGCACATATCGACTTTGGGCACCTAAAATATCGATTTTAAGCATGTTTTGGGCCTGTATTTCAAAAATACTATAGCACGATGTAGACATGTACAAATCGCTTCTGGGACACAAAAATATCGATTTTCTTGGGTGTTTTGTTCCTGAATTTGAGATATAAACGGGTACAGAAGATGCATGCACATATCGACTTTGGCACCCAAAATATCGATTTTTAGTATGTTTTCAGCGTATAATTTGAAAATACTCTAACACGGAGTAGGCATGTACAGATTGCTTCTGGGACCCAAAAATATCGAATTTTCGAGTGTTTTGAACCTGAATTTGGGATATACACGGGTACAGAAGATGCATACACATATTGACTTTGGGCAGCGAAAATATCGATTTTCAGCATGTTTTGGGCCTGTATTTTTAAAATACTCTAACACTGAGTAGACACGTACATATCGCTTCTGGAACCCATAAAAATAGAATTTTAGGGTGTTCTGAGCCTGAATTTGAGATATGAACGGGTACAGAAGATGCATGCACATATCGACTTTGGGCACCTAAAATATCGATTTTGAGCATGTTTTGGGCCTGTATTTTGAAAATACTATAGCACGGCGTAGACATGTACAAATCGCTTCTGGGACACAAAAATATCGATTTTTTTGGGTGTTTTGAGCCTGAATTTGAGATATAAACGGGTACAGAAGATGCATGCACATATCGACTTTGGCTCCCAAAATATCGATTTTTAGTATGTTTTCAGAGTATAATTTGAAAATATTCTAGCACTGAGTAGGCATGTACAGATCGCTTCTGGGACCCAAAAATATCGAATTTTCAGGGGTTTTGAGCCAGAATTTGGGATATAACCGGGTACAGAGGATGCATGCACATATCGACTTTTTGCACCTAAAATATCGATTTTGAGCATGTTTTGGGTCTGTATCTTGAAAAAATTCTAGCAAGGAGTAGGCATGTACAGATCGCTTCTGGGACCCAAAAATACCGAATTTTCTGGTGTTTTGAACCTGAATTTGGGATATAGACGGGTACAGAAGATGGATACTAATATTGACTTTGGGCACCTAATATATAGATTTTCATCATGTTTTGAGCCTGTATCTTGAAAATACATTAACACGGAGTATGCACGTACAGATCGCTTCTGGGACCCAAAAATATCGAATTTTCGGGTGTTTTGAGCCTGAATTTGTGATATAAACGGATACAGAAGATGCATGCACTTAACTAGACTTTGGACATATAAAATATCGATTTATAGCATGTTTTAAGCCTGTATTTTAAAAACATTCTAGCACTGAGTAGGCATGTGCAGATTGCTTAAGGGACCCAAAAATATCAAATTTTCGGAGTTTTGAGCCTGAATTTGAAATATAAACGGGTACAGAAGATGCATGCACATATCGACTTTTTGCACTTAATATATCGATTTTGAGCATGTTTTTGGTCTGTATCTTGAAAACATTCTAACACGGAGTATGCACGTACAGATTGCTTCTGGGACCCAAAAATATGGAATTTTCGGGGGGTTTTGAGCCTGAATTTGCGATATAAACGGGTACATAAGATGCATGCACATATCGACTTTGGCACCTAAAATATCGATTTTTAGCATGTTTTGGGCCTGTATTTTAAAAATACTCTAACACGGAGTATGCACGTTCAGATTGCTTCTTGGACCCAAAAATATGGAATTTTCGGGGGGTTTTGAGCCTGAATTTGAGATATAAACGGATACAGAAGATGCATGCACATATCGACTTTGGGCACCTAAAATATCGATTTTTAGCATGTTTTGGGCCTGTATTTTAAAAATACTCTAACACGGAGTATGCACGTACAGATTGCTTCTGGGACCCAAAAATATGGAATTTTCGGGTGTTTTGAGCCTGAATTTGAGATATAAACGGGTACAGAAGATGCATGCACATATCGACTTTGGGCACCTAAAATATCGATTTTTAGCATGTTTTGGGCCTGTATTTATAAAATACTCTAACTCGGAGTAGACATGTACAGATCGCTTTTGGGACCCAAAAATATCGAATTTTCGGGTGTTTTGAGCCTGAATTTTAGATATAAACGGGTACAGAAGATGCATGCACATATCGACTTTGGACACCTAAAATATCGATTTTTAGCATGTTTTGAGCCTATATTTTGAAAACATTCTAGCACTGACTATGCATGTACAGATCACTTAAGGGACCCAAAAATATGGAATTTTCAGGTGTTTTGAGCCTGAATTTGAGATATAAACGGGTACAGAAGATGCATGCACATATCGACTTTTTGCACTTAAAATATCGATTTTGAGCATGTTTTGGGTCTGTATCTTGAAAACATTCTAGCAAGGAATAGGCATGTAAAGATTGCTTTTGGGACCCAAAAATATCGAATTTTCTGGTGCTTTGAACTTGAATTAGGGATATACACGTGTACAGAAGATGCATACATATATTGACTTTTGGCACATAAAATATCGATTTTGAGCATGTTTTGGGCCTGTATTTTAAAAACACTCTAACACGGAGTATGCACGTACAGATCGCTTCTGGGACCCAAAAATATTGAATTTTCGGGTGTTTTGAGCCTGAATTTGAGATATAAACGGGTACAGAAGATGCATGCACATATCGACTTTGGGCACCTAAAATATCGATTTTTAGCATGTTTTGGGCCTGTATTTAAAAAATACTCTAACTCGGAGTAGACATGTACAGATCGCTTTTGGGACCCAAAAACATCGAATTTTCGGGTGTTTTGAGCCTGAATTTTAGATATAAACGGGTACAGAAGATGCATGCACATATCTACTTTTTGCACCTAAAATATCGATTTTGAGCATGTTTTGGGTCTGCATCTTGAAAAAATTCTAGCAAGGAGTAGGCATGTACAGATCGCTTCTGGGACCCAAAAATACCGAATTTTCTGGTGTTTTGAACCTGAAATTGTGATATAAACGGGTACAGAAGATGCATACTCATATTGACTTTGGGCACCAAATATATAGATTTTCAGCATGTTTTGGGCCTGTATTTTGAAAATACATTAACACGGAGTAGGCATGTACAGATCTCTTCTGGGACCCAAAAATATCGAATTTTCGGGTGTTTTGAGCCTGAATTTGTGATATAAACGGGTACAGAAGATGCATGCACTTACCGACTTTGGACACCTAAAATATCGATTTATAGCATGTTTTAAGCCTGTATTTTAAAAACATTCTAGCACTGAGTAGGCATGTGCAGATTGCTTAAGGGACCCAAAAATATCGAAGTTTCGGAGTTTTGAGCCTGAATTTGAGATATAAACGGATACAGAAGATGCTTACACATATTGACTTTGGGCACATAAAATATCGATTTTCAACATGTTTTGGGCCTGTATTTTAAAAACACTCTAACACGGAGTATGCACGTACAGATTGCTTCTGGGACCCAAAAATATGGAATTTTCGGGGGGTTTTGAGCCTGAATTTGAGATATGAACGGATACAGAAGATGCATGCACATATCGACTTTGGGCACCTAAAATGTCGATTTTTAGCATGTTTTGGGCATGTAATTTGAAAATACTCTAACAAGGAGTATGCATGTACACATTGCTTTTGGGACCTAAAAATATCGAATATTCGGGTGTTTTAAGTCTGAATTTGAGATATAAACGGGTACAGAAGATGCATGCACATATCGACTTTGGGCACCCAAAATATCGATTTTGAGCATGTTTTGGGCCTGTATTTTTAAAATACTCTAACACTGAGTAGACACGTACAGATCGCTTCTGGAACCCAAATAAATCGAATTTTAGGGTGTTCTGAGCCTGAATTTGAGATATGAACGAGTACAGAAGATGCTTACACATATTGACTTTGGGCACATAAAATATCGATTTTCAGCATGTTTTGGGCCTGTATTTTAAAAACACTCTAACACGGAGTATGCACGTACAGATTGCTTCTGGGACCCAAAAATATGGAATTTTCGGGGGGTTTTGAGCCTGAATTTGAGATATAAACGGATACAGAAGATGCATGCACATATCGACTTTGGGCACCTAAAATATCGATTTTTAGCATGTTTTGGGCCTGTATTTTAAAAATACTCTAACACGGAGTATGCACGTACAGATTGCTTCTGGGACCCAAAAATATGGAATTTTCGGGTGTTTTGAGCCTGAATTTGAGATATAAACGGGTACAGAAGATGCATGCACATATCGACTTTGGGCACCTAAAATATCGATTTTTAGCATGTTTTGGGCCTGTATTTTAAAAATACTCTAACACGGAGTAGACATGTACAGATCGCTTTTGGGACCCAAAAATATCGAATTTTCAGGTGTTTTGAGCCTGAATTTCAGATATAAACGGGTACAGAAGATGCATGCACATATCGACTTTGGGCACCTAAAATATCGATTTTTAGCATGTTTTGAGCCTATATTTTGAAAACATTCTAGCACTGAGTATGCATGTACAGATCGCTTAAGGGACCCAAAAATATGGAATTTTCGGGTGTTTTGAGCCTGAATTTGAGATATAAACGGGTACAGAAGATGCATGCACATATCGACTTTTTGCACCTAAAATATCGATTTTGAGCATGTCTTGGGTTTGTATCTTAAAAAATTCTATCAATAAGTAGGCATATACAGATCGCTTCTGGGACCCAAAAATATCGAATTTTCGGGGGTTTTGAACCTGAATTTGGGATATAGACGGATACAGAAGATGCATGCACATATCGATTCTGGGCACCTAAAATATCGATTTTGAGCATGTTTTGGGCCTGTATTTTGAAAATACTCTAACACGGAGTAGGCATGTACAGATTGCTTCTGGGACCCAAAAATATCGAATTTTCGAGTGTTTTGAACCTGAATTTGGGATATAGACGGGTACAGAAGATACATACACATATTGACTTTGGGCAGCTAAAATATCGATTTTCAGCATGTTTTAGGCCTGTAATTTTAAAATACTCTAACACGTAGTATGCATGTACACATTGCTTTTGGGACCCAAAAATATCGAATATTCGGGTGTTTTGAGTCTGAATTTGAGATATAAACGGGTACAGAAGATGCGTGCACACATCGACTTTGGGCACCCAAAATATCGATTTTGAGCATGTTTTGGGCCTGTATTTTTAAAATACTCTAACACTGACTAGACACGTACAGATCGCTTCTGGAACCCAAATAAATCGAATTTTAGGGTGTTCTGAGCCTGAATTTGAGATATGAACGGGTTTAAAAGATGCATGCACTTATCGACTTTGGGCACCTAAAATATCAATTTTGAGCATGTTTTGGGCCTGTATTTTGAAAATACTATAGCACGGCGTAGACATGTACAAATTGCTTCTGGGACACAAAAATATCGATTTTTTTGGGTGTTTTGAGCCTGAATTTGAGATATAAACGGGTACAGAAGATGCATGCACATATCGACTTTGGCACCCAAAATATCGATTTTTAGTATGTTTTGGGCGTATAATTTGAAAATATTCTAGCACTGAGTAGGCATGTACAGATCGCTTCTGGGACCCAAAAATATCGAATTTTCGGGGGTTTTGAGCCAGAATTTGGGATATAACCGGGTACAGAGGATGCATGCACATATCGACTTTGGGCACCTAAAATATCGATTTTGAGCATGTTTTGGGTCTGTATCTTGAAAAAATTCTAGCAAGGAGTACGCATGTACAGATCGCTTCTGGGACCCAAAAATACCGAATTTTCTGGTGTTTTGAACCTGAATTTGGGATATAGACGGGTACAGAAGATGCATACTCATATTGACTTTGGGCACCTAATATATAGATTTTCAGCATGTTTTGGGCCTGTATTTTGAAAATACATTAACACGGAGTAGGCATGTACAGATCGCTTCTGGGACCCAAAAATATCGAATTTTCGGGTGTTTTGAGCCTGAATTTGTGATATAAACGGATACAGAAGATGCATGTAAATATCGACTTTTGGCACCTAAAATATCGATTTTGAGCATGTTTTGGACCGGTATTTTGAAAATACTCTAACACGGAGTAGGCATGTACAGATTGTTTCTGGGACACAAAAATATCGATGTTTCGGGTGTGTTGAGCCTGAATTTGAGATATAAACGGGTACAGAAGATGCATGCACTTAACGACTTTGGACACCTAAAATATCGATTTATAGCATGTTTTAAGCCTGTATTTTAAAAACATTCTAGCACTGAGTAGGCATGTGCAGATTGCATAAGGGACCCAAAAATATCGAATTTTCGGAGTTTTGAGCCTGAATTTGAGATATAAACGGGTACAGAAGATGCATGCACATATCGACTTTGGGCACCGAAAATATCGATTTTAAGCATGTCTTCGGTTTGTATCTTAAAAAATTCTATCAAGAAGTAGGCATGTACAGATCGCTTCTGGGACCCAAAAATCTCGAATTTTCGGGTGTTTTGAGCCTGAATTTGAGATATAAACGGGTACAGAAGATGCATGCACATTTCGACTTTTTGCACCTAAAATATCGATTTTGAGCATGTTTTGGGTCTGTATCTTGAAAACATTCTAGCAAGAAGTAGGCATGTACAGATTGCTTCTGGGACCCAAAAATATCGAATTTTCAAGTGTTTTGAACCTGAATTTGGGATATAGACGGGTACAGAAGATGCATACACATATTGACTTTGGGCAGCTAAAATATCGATTTTGAGCATGTTTTTGGTCTGTATCTTGAAAACATTCTAACACGGAGTATGCACGTACAGATTGCTTCAGGGACCCAAAAATATGGAATTTTCGGGGGGTTTTGAGCCTGAATTTGCGATATAAACGGGTACAGAAGATGCATGCACTTATCGACTTTGGACACCTAAAATATCGATTTTGACCATGTTTTTGGTCTGTATCTTGAAAACATTCTAGCAAGGAGTAGGCATGTACAGATCGCTTTTGAAACCCAAATTTTTTTTTTTTTCGGTTGTTTTGAACTTGAATTAGGGATATACACGTGTACAGAAGATGCTTACACATATTGACTTTAGGCACTTAAAATATCGATTTTCAGCATGTTTTAGGCCTGTATTTTAAAAACACTCTAACACGGGGTATGCACGTACAGATTGCTTCTGGGACCCAAAAATATGGAATTTTCGGGTGTTTTGAGCCTGAATTTGAGATATAAACGGGTACAAAAGATGCATGCACATATCGACTTTTTGCACCTAAAATATCGATTTTTAGCATGTTCTGAGCCTATATTTTGAAAACATTCTAGCACTGAGTATGCATGTACAGATCGCTTAAGGGACCCAAAAATATGGAATTTTCGGGTGTTTTGAGCCTGAATTTGAGATATAAACGGGTACAGAAGATGCATGCACATATCGACTTTTTGCACCTAAAATATCGATTTTAAGCATGTCTTCGGTTTGTATCTTAAAAAATTCTATCAAGAAGTAGGCATGTACAGATCGCTTCTGGGACCCAAAAATCTCGAATTTTCGGGTGTTTTGAACCTGAATTTCGGATATACACGGATACAGAAGATGCATGCACATATCGACTTTGGGCACCTAAAATATCGATTTTGAGCATGTTTTGGGCCTGTATTTGGAAAATACTCTAACACGGAGTAGGCATGTACAGATGGCTTCGGGGACCCAAAAATACCGAATTTTCGGGTGTTTTGAGCCTGAATTTGAGATATAAACGGGTACAGAAGATGCATGCACATTTCGACTTTTTGCACCTAAAATATCGATTTTTAGCATGTTTTGGGTCTGTATCTTGAAAATATTCTAGCAAGAAGTAGGCATGTACAGATTGCTTCTGGGACCCAAAAATATCGAATTTTCAAGTGTTTTGAACCTGAATTTGGGATATAGACGGGTACAGAAGATGTATACACATATTGACTTTGGGCAGCTAAAATATCGATTTTCAGCATGTTTTAGGCCTGTAATTTGAAAATACTCTAACACGGAGTAGGCATGTCCACATTGCTTTTGGGACCCAAAAATATCGAATATTCGGGTGTTTTGAGCCTGAATTTGAGATATAAACGGGTACAGAAGATGCATGCACTTATCGACTTTGGACACCTAAAATATCGATTTTGACCATGTTTTTGGTCTGTATCTTGAAAATATTCTAGCAAGGAGTAGGCATGTACAGATCGCTTTTGAAACCCAAAAAAATTTTTTTTTCGGGTGTTTTGAACTTGAATTAGGGATATACACGTGTACAGAAGATGCTTACACATATTGACTTTGGGCACTTAAAATATCGATTTTCAGCATGTTTTAGGCCTGTATTTTAAAAACGCTCTAACACTAAGTATGCACGTACAGATTGCTTCTGGGACCCAAAAATATGGAATTTTCGGGTGTTTTGAGCCTGAATTTGAGATATAAACGGGTACAAAAGATGCATGCACATATCGACTTTTTGCACCTAAAATATCGATTTTTAGCATGTTTTAAGCATATATTTTGAAAACATTCTAGCACTGAGTATGCATGTACAGATCGCTTAAGGGACCCAAAAATATGGAATTTTCGGGTGTTTTGAGCCTGAATTTGAGATATAAACGGGTACAGAAGATGCATGCACATATCGACTTTTTGCACCTAAAATATCGATTTTAAGCATGTCTTCGGTTTGTATCTTAAAAAATTCTATCAAGAAGTAGGCATGTACAGATCGCTTCTGGGACCCAAAAATCTCGAATTTTCGGGTGTTTTGAACCTGAATTTCGGATATAGACGGATACAGAAGATGCATGCACATATCGACTTTGGGCACCTAAAATATCAATTTTGAGCATGTTTTGGGCCTGTATTTTGAAAATACTCTAACACGGAGTAGGCATGTACAGATGGCTTCGGGGACCCAAAAATATCGAATTTTCGGGTGTTTTGAGCCTGAATTTGAGATATAAACGAGTACAGAAGATGCATGCACATTACGACTTTTTGCACCTAAAATATCGATTTTGAGCATGTTTTGGGTCTGTATCTTGAAAACATTCTAGCAAGAAGTAGGCATGTACAGATTGCTTCTGGGACCCAAATATATCGAATTTTCAAATGTTTTGAACCTGAATTTGGGATATAGACGGGTACAGAAGATGCATACACATATTGACTTTGGGAAGCTAAAATATCGAT
Source organism: Petrolisthes cinctipes (assembly GCA_033782935.1). Classification (NCBI taxonomy): domain Eukaryota; kingdom Metazoa; phylum Arthropoda; class Malacostraca; order Decapoda; family Porcellanidae; genus Petrolisthes; species Petrolisthes cinctipes. The sequence continues at coordinate 28,682 of JAWQEG010004116.1, forward strand.
TTTGAGCATGTTTTTGGTCTGTATCTTGAAAACATTCTAACACGGAGTATGCACGTACAGATTGCTTCAGGGACCCAAAAATATGGAATTTTCGGGGGGTTTTGAGCCTGAATTTGCGATATAAACGGGTACAGAAGATGCATGCACATATCGACTTTGGGCACCTAAAATATCGATTTTTAGCATGTTTTAGGCCTGTATTTTAAAAATACTCTAACACGGAGTATGCACCTACAGATTGCTTCTGGGACCCAAAAATATGGAATTTTCGGGTGTTTTGAGCCTGAATTTGAGATATAAACGGGTACAGAAGATGCATGCACTTATCGACTTTGGACACCTAAAATATCGATTTTGACCATGTTTTCTGTCTGTATCTTGAAAACATTCTAGCAAGGAGTAGGCATGTACAGATCGCTTTTGAAACCCAAAATTTTTTTTTTTTCGGGTGTTTTGAACTTGAATTAGGGATATACACGTGTACAGAAGATGCTTACACATATTGACTTTAGGCACTTAAAATATCGATTTTCAGCATGTTTTAGGCCTGTATTTAAAAAACACTCTAACACGGGGTATGCACGTACAGATTGCTTCTGGTACCCAAAAATATGGAATTTTCGGGTGTTTTGAGCCTGAATTTGAGATATAAACGGGTACAAAAGATGCATGCACATATCGACTTTTTGCACCTAAAATATCGATTTTAAGCATGTCTTCGGTTTGTATCTTAAAAAATTCTATCAAGAAGTAGGCATGTACAGATCGCTTCTGGGACCCAAAAATCTCGAATTTTCGGGTGTTTTGAACCTGAATTTCGGATATACACGGATACAGAAGATGCATGCACATATCGACTTTGGGCACCTAAAATATCGATTTTGAGCATGTTTTGGGCCTGTATTTGGAAAATACTCTAACACGGAGTAGGCATGTACAGATGGCTTCGGGGACCCAAAAATATCGAATTTTCGGGTGTTTTGAGCCTGAATTTGAGATATAAACGGGTACAGAAGATGCATGCACATTTCGACTTTTTGCACCTAAAATATCGATTTTGAGCATGTTTTGGGTCTGTATCTTGAAAATATTCTAGCAAGAAGTAGGCATGTACAGATTGCTTCTGGGACCCAAAAATATGGAATTTTCAAGTGTTTTGAACCTGAATTTGGGATATAGACGGGTACAGAAGATGTATACACATATTGACTTTGGGCAGCTAAAATATCGATTTTCAGCATGTTTTAGGCCTGTAATTTGAAAATACTCTAACACGGAGTAGGCATGTCCACATTGCTTTTGGGACCCAAAAATATCGAATATTCGGGTGTTTTGAGCCTGAATTTGAGATATAAACGGGTACAGAAGATGCATGCACATTTCGACTTTTTGCACCTAAAATATCGATTTTGAGCATGTTTTGGGTCTGTATTTTGAAAACATTCTAGCACTGAGTATGCATGTACAGATCGCTTAAGGGACCCAAAAATATGGAATTTTCGGGTGTTTTGAGCCTGAATTTCAGATATAAACGGGTACAGAAGATGCATGCACATATCGACTTTGGGCACCGAAAATATCGATTTTAAGCATGTCTTCGGTTTGTATCTTAAAAAATTCTATCAAGAAGTAGGCATGTACAGATCGCTTCTGGGACCCAAAAATCTCGAATTTTCGGGTGTTTTGAGCCTGAATTTGAGATATAAACGGGTACAGAAGATGCATGCACATTTCGACTTTTTGCACCTAAAATATCGATTTTGAGCATGTTTTGGGTCTGTATCTTGAAAACATTCTAGCAAGAAGTAGGCATGTACAGATTGCTTCTGGGACCCAAAAATATCGAATTTTCAAGTGTTTTGAACCTGAATTTGGGATATAGACGGGTACAGAAGATGCATACACATATTGACTTTGGGCAGCTAAAATATCGATTTTGAGCATGTTTTTGGTCTGTATCTTGAAAACATTCTAACACGGAGTATGCACGTACAGATTGCTTCAGGGACCCAAAAATATGGAATTTTCGGGGGGTTTTGAGCCTGAATTTGCGATATAAACGGGTACAGAAGATGCATGCACTTATCGACTTTGGACACCTAAAATATCGATTTTGACCATGTTTTTGGTCTGTATCTTGAAAACATTCTAGCAAGGAGTAGGCATGTACAGATCGCTTTTGAAACCCAAATTTTTTTTTTTTTCGGTTGTTTTGAACTTGAATTAGGGATATACACGTGTACAGAAGATGCTTACACATATTGACTTTAGGCACTTAAAATATCGATTTTCAGCATGTTTTAGGCCTGTATTTTAAAAACACTCTAACACGGGGTATGCACGTACAGATTGCTTCTGGGACCCAAAAATATGGAATTTTCGGGTGTTTTGAGCCTGAATTTGAGATATAAACGGGTACAAAAGATGCATGCACATATCGACTTTTTGCACCTAAAATATCGATTTTTAGCATGTTCTGAGCCTATATTTTGAAAACATTCTAGCACTGAGTATGCATGTACAGATCGCTTAAGGGACCCAAAAATATGGAATTTTCGGGTGTTTTGAGCCTGAATTTGAGATATAAACGGGTACAGAAGATGCATGCACATATCGACTTTTTGCACCTAAAATATCGATTTTAAGCATGTCTTCGGTTTGTATCTTAAAAAATTCTATCAAGAAGTAGGCATGTACAGATCGCTTCTGGGACCCAAAAATCTCGAATTTTCGGGTGTTTTGAACCTGAATTTCGGATATACACGGATACAGAAGATGCATGCACATATCGACTTTGGGCACCTAAAATATCGATTTTGAGCATGTTTTGGGCCTGTATTTGGAAAATACTCTAACACGGAGTAGGCATGTACAGATGGCTTCGGGGACCCAAAAATACCGAATTTTCGGGTGTTTTGAGCCTGAATTTGAGATATAAACGGGTACAGAAGATGCATGCACATTTCGACTTTTTGCACCTAAAATATCGATTTTTAGCATGTTTTGGGTCTGTATCTTGAAAATATTCTAGCAAGAAGTAGGCATGTACAGATTGCTTCTGGGACCCAAAAATATCGAATTTTCAAGTGTTTTGAACCTGAATTTGGGATATAGACGGGTACAGAAGATGTATACACATATTGACTTTGGGCAGCTAAAATATCGATTTTCAGCATGTTTTAGGCCTGTAATTTGAAAATACTCTAACACGGAGTAGGCATGTCCACATTGCTTTTGGGACCCAAAAATATCGAATATTCGGGTGTTTTGAGCCTGAATTTGAGATATAAACGGGTACAGAAGATGCATGCACATTTCGACTTTTTGCACCTAAAATATCGATTTTGAGCATGTTTTGGGTCTGTATTTTGAAAACATTCTAGCACTGAGTATGCATGTACAGATCGCTTAAGGGACCCAAAAATATGGAATTTTCGGGTGTTTTGAGCCTGAATTTGAGATATAAACGGGTACAGAAGATGCATGCACATATCGACTTTGGGCACCGAAAATATCGATTTTAAGCATGTCTTCGGTTTGTATCTTAAAAAATTCTATCAAGAAGTAGGCATGTACAGATCGCTTCTGGGACCCAAAAATCTCGAATTTTCGGGTGTTTTGAACCTGAATTTCGGATATAGACGGATACAGAAGATGCATGCACATATCGACTTTGGGCACCTAAAATATCGATTTTGAGCATGTTTTGGGCCTGTATTTTGAAAATACTCAAACACAGAGTAGGCATGTACAGATGGCTTCGGGGACCCAAAAATATCGAATTTTCGGGTGTTTTGAGCCTGAATTTGAGATATAAACGGGTACAGAAGATGCATGCACATTTCGACTTTTTGCACCTAAAATATCGATTTTGAGCATGTTTTGGGTCTGTATCTTGAAAACATTCTAGCAAGAAGTAGGCATGTACAGATTGCTTCTGGGACCCAAAAATATCGAATTTTCAAGTGTTTTGAACCTGAATTTGGGATATAGACGGGTACAGAAGATGCATACACATATTGACTTTGGGCAGCTAAAATATCGATTTTGAGCATGTTTTTGGTCTGTATCTTGAAAACATTCTAACACGGAGTATGCACGTACAGATTGCTTCAGGGACCCAAAAATATGGAATTTTCGGGGGGTTTTGAGCCTGAATTTGAGATATAAACGGGTACAGAAGATGCATACACATATTGACTTTGGGCAGCTAAAATATCGATTTTCAGCATGTTTTAGGCCTGTAATTTGAAAATACTCTAACACGGAGTAGGCATGTACACATTGCTTTTGGGACCCAAAAATATCGAATTTACGGGTGTTTTGAGCCTGAATTTGAGATATAAACGGGTACAGAAGATGCATGCACATTTCGACTTTTTGCAACTAAAATATCGATTTTGAGCATGTTTTGGGTCTGTATTTTGAAAACATTCTAGCACTGAGTATGCATGTACAGATCGCTTAAGGGACCCAAAAATATGGAATTTTCGGGTGTTTTGAGCCTGAATTTGAGATATAAACGGGTACAGAAGATGCATGCACATATCGACTTTGGGCACCGAAAATATCGATTTTAAGCATGTCTTCGGTTTGTATCTTAAAAAATTCTATCAAGAAGTAGGCATGTACAGATCGCTTCTGGGACCCAAAAATCTCGAATTTTCGGTTGTTTTGAACCTGAATTTCGGATATAGACGGATACAGAAGATGCATGCACATATCGACTTTGGGCACCTAAAATATCGATTTTGAGCATGTTTTGGGCCTGTATTTTGAAAATACTCAAACACAGAGTAGGCATGTACAGATGGCTTCGGGGACCCAAAAATATCGAATTTTCGGGTGTTTTGAGCCTGAATTTGAGATATAAACGGGTACAGAAGATGCATGCACATTTCGACTTTCTGCACCTAAAATATCGATTTTGAGCATGTTTTGGGTCTGTATCTTGAAAACATTCTAGCAAGAAGTAGGCATGTACAGATTGCTTCTGGGACCCAAAAATATCGAATTTTCAAGTGTTTTGAACCTGAATTTGGGATATAGACGGGTACAGAAGATGCATACACATATTGACTTTGGGCAGCTAAAATATCGATTTTGAGCATGTTTTTGGTCTGTATCTTGAAAACATTCTAACACGGAGTATGCACGTACAGATTGCTTCAGGGACCCAAAAATATGGAATTTTCGGAGGGTTTTGAGCCTGAATTTGAGATATAAACGGGTACAGAAGATGCATACACATATTGACTTTGGGCAGCTAAAATATCGATTTTCAGCATGTTTTAGGCCTGTAATTTGAAAATACTCTAACACGGAGTAGGCATGTACACATTGCTTTTGGGACCCAAAAATATCGAATTTACGGGTGTTTTGAGCCTGAATTTGAGATATAAACGGGTACAGAAGATGCATGCACATTTCGACTTTTTGCACCTAAAATATCGATTTTGAGCATGTTTTGGGTCTGTATTTTGAAAACATTCTAGCAAGAAGTAGGCATGTACTGATTGCTTCTGGGACCCAAAAATATCGAATTTTCGAGTGTTTTGAACCTGAATTTGGGATATAGACGGGTACAGAAGATGCATACACATATTGACTTTGGGCAGCTAAAATATCGATTTTCAGCATGTTTTAGGCCTGTAATTTGAAAATACTCTAACACGGAGTATGCATGTACACATTGCTTTTGGGACCCAAAAATATCGAATATTCGGGTGTTTTAAGTCTGAATTTGAGATATAAACGGGTACAGAAGATGCATGCACATATCGACTTTGGGCACCCAAAATATCGATTTTGAGCATGTTTTGGGCCTGTATTTTTAAAATACGCTAACACTGACTAGACACGTACAGATCGCTTCTGGAACCCAAATAAATCGAATTTTAGGGTGTTCTGAGCCTGAATTTGAGATATGAACGGGTACAGAAGATGCATGCACATATCGACTTTGGGCACCTAAAATATCGATTTTGAGCATGTTTTGGGCCTGTATTTTGAAAATACTATAGCACGGCTTAGACATGTACAAATCGCTTCTGGGACACAAAAATATCGATTTTTTTGGGTGTTTTGAGCCTGAATTTGAGATATAAACGGGTACAGAAGATGCATGCACATATCGACTTTGGGCACCCAAAATATCGATTTTGAGCATGGTTTGGGCCTGTATTTTAAAAATACTCTAACACGGAGTAGACATGTACAGATTGCTTTTGGGACCCAAAAATATCGAATTTTCGGGTGTTTTGAGCCTGAATTTGAGATATAAACGGGTACAAAAGATGCATGCACATATCGACTTTTTGCACCTAAAATATCGATTTTAAGCATGTTTTCGGTTTGTATCTTAAAAAATTCTATCAAGAAGTAGGGATGTACAGATCGCTTCTGGGACCCAGAAATCTCGAATTTTCGGGTGTTTTGAACCTGAATTTCGGATATAGACGGATACAGAAGATTCATGCACATATCGACTTTGGGCACCTAAAATATCGATTTTGAGCATGTTTTGGGCCTGTATTTTAAAAATACTCTAACACGGAGTAGGCATGTACACATTGCTTTTGGGACCCAAAAATATCGAATATTCGGGTGTTTTGAGCCTGAATTTGAGATATAAACGGGTACAGAAGATGCATGCACATTTCGACTTTTTGCACCTAAAATATCGATTTTGAGCATGTTTTGGGTCTGTATCTTAAAAACATTCTAGCAAGGAGTAGGCATGTACAGATCGCTTTTAGGACCCAAAAATATCGAATTTTCGGGTGTTTTGAACTTGAATTAGGGATATACACGTTTACAGAAGATGCATACACATATTGATTTTCGGCACATAAAATATCGATTTTCAGCATGTTTTGGGCCTGTATTTTAAAAACACTCTAACACGGAGTATGCACGTACAGATTGCTTCTGGGACCCAAAAATATGGAATTTTCGGGTGTTTTGAGCCTGAATTTGAGATATAAACGGGTATAGAAGATGCATGCACATATCGACTTTTTGCACTTAAAATATCGATTTTGAGCATGTTTTTGGTCTGTATCTTAAAAAATTCTATCAAGAAGTAGGCATGTACAGATCGCTTCTGGGACCCACAAATATCGAATTTTCGGGTGTTTTGAACCTGAATTTGGGATATAGACGGATACAGAAGATGCATGCACATATCGACTTTGGGCACCTAAAATATAGATTTTCAGCATGTTTTGGGCCTGTATTTTGAAAATACATTAACACGGAGTAGGCATGTACAGATCGCTTCTAGGAGCCAAAAATATCATATTTTCGGGTGTTTTGAGCCTGAATTTGAGATATAAACGGATTCAGAAGATGCATGCACATATCGACTTTGGGCACCTAAAATATCGATTTTTAACATGTTTTGGGCCTGTATTTTAAAAATACTCTAACACGGAGTAGGCATGTACAGATCGATTCTGGGACACAAAAATATCGAATATTCGGGTGTTTTGAGCCAGAATTTGGGATATAAACGGGTTCAGAAGATGCATGCACATATCGACTTTGGACACCTAAAATATCGATTTATAGCATGTTTTAAGCCTGTATTTTAAAAACATTCTAGCACTGAGTAGGCATGTGCAGATTGCTTAAGGGACCAAAAAATATCGAATTTTCGGAGTTTTGAGCCTGAATATGAGATATAAACGGGTACAGAAGATGCATGCACATATCGACTTTTTGCACTTAAAATATCGATTTTTAACATGTTTTGGGTCTGTATCTTGAAAACATACTAGCAAGGAGTAGGCATGTACAGATCGCTTCTGGGACCCAAAAAATTCGAATTTTTTGGTGTTTTGAACCTGAATTTGGGATATACACGTGTACAGAAGATGCATGCACATTTTGACTTTGGGCACATAAAATATCGATTTTGAGCATGTTTTGGGCCTGTATTTTTAAAATACTCTAACACGGAGTAGGCATGTACAGATCGCTTCTGGGACACAAAAATATCGAATATTCGGGTGTTTTGAGCCTGAATTTGAGATAAAAACGGGTACAGAAGATGCATGCACATATCGACTTTAGGCACCCAAAATATCGATTTTTAGCATGTTTTGGGCCAGTATTTAAAAAATACTCTAACTCGGAGTAGACATGTACAGATCGCTTTTGGGACCCAAAAATATCGAATATTCGGGTGTTTTGAGCCTGAATTTGAGATATAAACGGTTACAGAAGATGCATGCACATATCGAATTTGGACACCTAAAATATCGATTTTTAGCATGTTTTGAGCCTATATTTTGAAAACATTCTAGCACTGAGTATGCATGTACAGATCGCTTAAAGGACCCAAAAATATCGAATTTTCGGGTGTTTTGAGCCTGAATTTGAGATATAAACGGGAACAGAAGATGCATGCACATATTGACTTTTTGCACCTAAAATATCGATTTTGAGCATGTCTTGGGTTTGTATCTTAAAAAATTCTAGCAAGGAGTAGGCATGTACAGATCGCTTCTGGGACCCAAAAATATCGAATTTCGGATTTTTTGAACCTGAATTTGGGATATAGACGGATACAGAAGATGCATGCACATATCGACTTTGGGCACCTAAAATATCGATTTTGAGCATGTTTTGGGCCTGTATCTTGAAAATTCTCTAACACGGAGTAGGCATGTAAAGATCGCTTCGGGGACCCAAAAATATCGAATTTTCGGGTGTTTTGAGCCTGAATTTGAGATATGAACGGGTACAGAAGATGCATGCAAATATCGACTTTTTGCACTTAAAATATCGATTTTTAACATGTTTTGGGTCTGTATCTTGAAAAAATTCTAGCAAGGAGTAGGCATGTACAGATCGCTTCTGGGACCCAAAAATACCGAATTTTCTGGTGTTTTGAACCTGAATTAGGGATATAGACGTGTACAGAAGATGCATACACATATTGACTTTGGTCACCTAAAATATAGATTTTCAGCATGTTTTGGGCCTGTATTTTGAAAATACATTAACACGGAGTAGGCATGTACAGATCGCTTCTGGGACCTAAAAATATTGAATTTTTCTTGTGTTTTGAGCCTGAATTTGAGATATAAACGGATACAGAAGATGCATGCACATATTGACTTTGGGCACCTAAAATATCGATTTTTAGCATGTTTTGGGCCTGTATTTTGAAAATATTCTAACACGGAGTAGGCATGTACAGATCACTTCTGGGACACAAAAATATCGATTTTTTGGGTGTTTTGAGCCTGAATTTGAGATATAAACGGGTACAGAAAATGCATGCACATATCGACTTTGGACACCTAAAATATCGATTTATAGCATGTTTTAAGCCTGTATTTCAAAAACATTCTAGCACTGAGTAGGCATGTGCAGAATGCTTAAGGGACCAAAAAATATGGAATTTTCGGGTGTTTTGAGCCTGAATTTGAGATATAAACGGGTACAGAAGATGCATGCACATATCGACTTTTTGCACCTAAAATATCGATTTTAAGCATGTCTTGGGTTTGTATCTTAAAAAATTCTATCAAGAAGTAGGCATGTACAGATCGCTTCTGGGACCCAAAAATATCGAATTTTCGGGTGTTTTGAACCTGAATTTGGGATATAGACGGATACAGAAGATGCATGCACATATCGACTTTAGGCACCTAAAATATCGATTTTGAGTATGTTTTGGGCCTGTATTTTGAAAATACTCTAAAACGGAGTAGGCATGTACAGATGGCTTCGGGGACCCAAAAATATCGAATTTTCGGGTGTTTTGAGCCAAAATTTGAGATATAAACGGGTACAGAAGATGCATGCACATTTCGACTTTTTGCACCTAAAATATAGATTTTTAGCATGTTTTGAGCCTATATTTTGAAAACATTCTAGCACTGAGTATGCATGTACAGATCGCTTAAGGGACCCAAAAATATGAAATTTTCCTGTGTTTTGAGCCTGAATTTGAGATATAAACGGGTACAGAAGATGCATGCACATATCGACTTTTGCACCTAAAATATCGATTTTGAGCATGTCTTGGGTTTGTATCTTAAAAATTTCTATCAAGAAGTAGGCATGTACAGATCGCTTCTGAGACCCAAAAATATCGAATTTTCGGGTGTTTTGAACCTGAATTTGGGATATAGACGGATACAGAAGATGCATGCACATATCGACTTTGGGCACCTAAAATATCGATTTTGAGCATGTTTTGGGCCTGTATTTTGAAAATACTCTAACACGGAGTAGGCATGTACAGATGGCTTCGGGGACCCAAAAATATCGAATTTTCGGGTGTTTTGAGCCTGAATTTGAGATATAAACGGGTACAGAAGATGCATGCACATATCGACTTTGAGCACCCAAAATATCGATTTTGAGCATGTTTTAGGCCTGTATTTTTAAAATACTCTAACACTGAGTAGACACGTACAGATCGCTTCTGGAACAAAAATAAATCGAATTTTAGGGTGTTCTGAGCCTGAATTTGAGATATGAACGGGTACAGAAGATGCATGCACATATCGACTTTGAGCACCTAAAATATCGATTTTTAGCATGTTTTGGGCCTGTATTTTGAAAATACTATAGCACGGTGTAGACATGTACAGATCGCTTCAGGGACACAAAAATATCGATTTTTTGGGTGTTTTGAGCCTGAATTTGAGATATAAACGGGTACAGAAGATGCATGCACATATCGACTTTGGCACCCAAAATATCGATTTTTAGTATGTTTTCGGCGTATAATTTGAAAATATTTTAGCAATGAGTAGGCATGTACAGATCGCTTCTGGGACCCAAAAATATCGAATTTTCGGGGGTTTTGAGCCAGAATTTGGGATATAACCGGGTACAGAGGATGCATGCACATTTCGACTTTTTGCACCTAAAATATCAATTTTGAGCATGTTTTCGGTCTGTATCTTGAACAAATTCTAGCAAGAAGTAGGCATGTACAGATTGCTTCTGGGACCCAAAAATATCGAATTTTCGAGTGTTTTGAACCTGAATTTGGGATATAGACGGGTACAGAAGATGCATACAGATATTGACTTTGGGCAGCTAAAATATCGATTTTCAGCATGTTTTGGGCCTGTACTTTGAAAATACTCTAACACGGAGTATGCATGTACACATTGCTTTTGGGACCCAAAAATATCGAATATTCGGGTGTTTTGAGTCTGAATTTGAGATATAAACGGGTACAGAAGATGCATGCACATATCGACTTTGGGCACCTAAAATATCGATTTTAAGCATGTTTTGGGCCAGTATTTTTAAAAATACTCTAACACTGAGTAGACACGTACAGATCGCTTCTGGAACCCAAATAAATCGAATTTTAGGGTGTTCTGAGCCTGAATTTGAGATATGAACGGGTACAGAAGATGCATGCACATATCGACTTTGGGCACCTTAAATATCGATTTTGAGCACGTTTTGGGCCTGTATTTTGAAAATACTATAGCACTGTGTAGACATGTACAAATTGCTTCTGGGACACAAAAATATCGATTTTTTGGGTGTTTTGAGCCTGAATTTGTGATATAAACGGGTACAGTAGATGCATGCACATTTCGACTTTTTGCACCTAAAATATCAATTTTGAGCATGTTTTGGGTCTGTATCTTGAACAAATTCTAGCAAGAAGTAGGCATGTACAGATTGCTTCTGGGACCCAAAAATATCGAATTTTCGAGTGTTTTGAACCTGAATTTGGGATATAGACGGGTACAGAAGATACATACAGATATTGACTTTGGGCAGCTAAAATATCGATTTTCAGCATGTTTTAGGCCTGTACTTTGAAAATACTCTAACACGGAGTATGCATGTACACATTGCTTTAGGGACCCAAAAATATCGAATATTCGGGTGTTTTGAGCCTGAATTTGAGATATAAACGGGTACAGAAGATGCATGCACATATCGACTTTTTTGCACCTAAAATATCGATTTTGAGCATGTTTTGGGTCTGTATCATGAAAAAATTCTAGCAAGGAGTAGGCATGTACAGATCTCTTCTGGGACCCAAAAATACCGAATTTTCTGGTGTTTTGAACCTGAATTTGGGATATAAACGGGTACAGAAGATGCATGCACATATCGACTTTGGGCACCTAAAATATCAATTTTAAGCATGTTTTGGGCCTGTATTTTAAAAAATACTCTAACACTGAGTAGACACGTAAAGATCGCTTCTGGAACCCAAATAAATCGAATTTTAGGGTGTCCTGAGCCTGAATTTGAGATATGAACGGGTACAGAAGATGCATGCACATATCGACTTTGGGCACCTTAAATATCGATTTTGAGCATGTTTTGGGCCTGTATTTTAAAAATACTCTAACACGGAGTAGACATGTACATATCGCTTTTGGGAACCAAAAATATCGAATTTTCGGGTGTTTTGAGCCTGAATTTGAGATATAAACGGGTACAGAAGATGAATGCACATATCGACTTTTTGCACCTAAAATATCGATTTTGAGCATGTCTTGTGTTTATATCTTAAAAAATTCTATCAAGAAGTAGGTATGTACAGATCGCTTCTGGGACCCAAATAAATCGAATTTTAGGGTGTTTTGAACCTGAATTTAGGATATAGACGGATACAGAAGATGCATGCACATATCGACTTTGGGCACCTAAAATATCGATTTTGAGCACGTTTTGGGACTGTATTTTGAAAATACTATAGCAGGTGTAGACATGTACAAATCGTTTCTGGGACAGAAAAATGTCGATTTTTTTGGGTGTTTTGAGCCTGAATTTGAGATATAAACGGGTACAGAAGATGCATGCACATATCGATCGACTTTGGCACCCAAAATATCGATTTTTAGTATGTTTTCACCGTATAATTTGAAAATATTCTAGCACTGAGTAGGCATGTACAGGTCGCTTCTGGGACCCAAAAATATCGAATTTTCGGGGGATTTGAGCCAGAATTTGGGATATAAACGGGTACAGAGGATGCATGCACATATCGACTTTTTGCACCTAAAATATTGATTTTGAGCATGTTTTGGGTCTGTATCTTGAAAAAATTCTAGCAAGGAGTAGGCATGTACAGATCGCTTCTGGGACCCAAAAATACCGAATTTTCTGGTGTTTTGAACCTGAATTAGGGATATAGACGTGTACAGAAGATGCATACACATATTGACTTTGGTCACCTAAAATATAGATTTTCAGCATGTTTTGGGCCTGTATTTTGAAAATACATTAACACGGAGTAGGCATGTACAGATCGCTTCTGGGACCTAAAAATATTGAATTTTTCTTGTGTTTTGAGCCTGAATTTGAGATATAAACGGATACAGAAGATGCATGCACATATTGACTTTGGGCACCTAAAATATCGATTTTTAGCATGTTTTGGGCCTGTATTTTGAAAATACTCTAACACGGAGTAGGCATGTACAGATCGCTTCTGGGACACAAAAATATCGATTTTTTGGGTGTTTTGAGCCTGAATTTGAGATATAAACGGGTACAGAAAATGCATGCACATATCGACTTTGGACACCTAAAATATCGATTTATAGCATGTTTTAAGCCTGTATTTCAAAAACATTCTAGCACTGAGTAGGCATGTGCAGAATGCTTAAGGGACCAAAAAATATGGAATTTTCGGGTGTTTTGAGCCTGAATTTGAGATATAAACGGGTACAGAAGATGCATGCACATATCGACTTTTTGCACCTAAAATATCGATTTTAAGCATGTCTTGGGTTTGTATCTTAAAAAATTCTATCAAGAAGTAGGCATGTACAGATCGCTTCTGGGACCCAAAAATATCGAATTTTCGGGTGTTTTGAACCTGAATTTGGGATATAGACGGATACAGAAGATGCATGCACATATCGACTTTGGGCACCTAAAATATCGATTTTGAGTATGTTTTGGGCCTGTATTTTGAAAATACTCTAAAACGGAGTAGGCATGTACAGATGGCTTCGGGGACCCAAAAATATCGAATTTTCGGGTGTTTTGAGCCAAAATTTGAGATATAAACGGGTACAGAAGATGCATGCACATTTCGACTTTTTGCACCTAAAATATAGATTTTTAGCATGTTTTGAGCCTATATTTTGAAAACATTCTAGCACTGAGTATGCATGTACAGATCGCTTAAGGGACCCAAAAATATGAAATTTTCGGGTGTTTTGAGCCTGAATTTGAGATATAAACGGGTACAGAAGATGCATGCACATATCGACTTTTTGCACCTAAAATATCGATTTTGAGCATGTCTTGGGTTTGTATCTTAAAAATTTCTATCAAGAAGTAGGCATGTACAGATCGCTTCTGAGACCCAAAAATATCGAATTTTCGGGTGTTTTGAACTTGAATTATAGATATACACGTGTACAGAAGATGCATACACATATTGACTTTGGGCACATAAAATATCGATTTTCAGCATGTTTTGGGCCAGTATTTTAAAAACACTCTAACACGGAGTATGCACGTACAGATCGCTTCTGGGACCCAAAAATATTGAATTTTCGGGTGTTTTGAGCATGAATTTGAGATATAAATGGGTACAGAAGATGCATGCACATATCGACTTTGGGCACCTAAAATATCGATTTTCAGCATGTTTTAGACCTGTATTTTGAAAATACTCTAACACGGAGTATGCATGTACACATTGCTTTTGGGACCCAAAAATATCAAATATTCGGGTGTTTTGAGTCTGAATTTGGGATATAAATGGGTACAGAAGATGCATGCACATATCGACTTTGGGCACCCAAAATATCGATTTTGAGCATGTTTTGGGCCTGTATTTTTAAAAATACTCTAACACTGAGTAGACACGTACAGATCGCTTCTGGAACCCAAATAAATCGAATTTTAGGGTGTTCTGAGCCTGAATTTGAGATATGAACGGGTACAGAAGATGCATGCACATATCGACTTTGGACACCTAAAATGTCGATTTATAGCATGTTTTAAGCCTGTATTTTAAAAACATTCTAGCACTGAGTAGGCATGTGCAGATTGCTTAAGGGACCCAAAAATATCGAATTTTCGGAGTTTTGAGCCAGAATTTGAGATATAAACAGGTACAGAAGATGCATGCACATATCGACTTTTTGCTCTTAAAATATCGATTTTGAGCATGTTTTGGGTCTGTATCTTGAAAACATTCTAGCAAGCAGTAGGCATGTACAGATCACTTCTGGGAACCAAAAATATCGAATTTTCTGGTGTTTTGAACCTGAATTAGGGATATACACGGGTACAGAAGATGCATACACATATTGACTTTGGGCATATAAAATATCGATTTTTAGCATGTTTTAGGCCTGTATTTTAAAAACACTCTAACACGGAGTATGCACGTACAGATCGCTTCTGGGACCCAAAAATATTGAATTTTCGGGTGTTTTGAGCCTGAATTTGAGATATAAACGGGTACAGAAGATGCATGCACATATCGACTTTGGGCACCTAAAATATCGATTTTTAGTATGTTTTGGGCCTGTATATTAAAAATACTCTAACACGGAGTAGACATCTACAGATCGCTTCTGGGACCCAGAAATATCGAATTTTCGGGGGTTTTGAGCCTGAATTTGAGATATAAACGGGTACAGAAGATGTATGCACATATCGACTTTTTGCACTTAAAATATCGATTTTGAGCATGTTTTGGGTTTTGTATCTTGAAAATACTCAAACACGGTGTAGACATGTACAGATCGCTTCTGGGACACAAAAATATCGATTTTTTGGGTGTTTTGAGCCTGAATTTGAGATATTAACGGGTACACAAGATGCATGCACATATCGACTTTGGCACCCAAAATATCGATTTTTAGTATGTTTTGGGCGTATAATTTGAAAATATTCTAGCACTGAGTAGGGATGTACAGATCGCTTCTGGACCCAAATAAATCGAATTTTCGGGTGTTCTGAGCCTGAATTTGAGATATGAACGGGTACAGAAGATGCATGCACATATCGACTTTGGGCACCTAAAATATCGATTTTGAGCATGTTTTGGTCCTGTATTTTGAAAATACTCTAACACGGTGTAGACATGTACAGATCGCTTCTAGGACACAAAAATATCGATTTTTTGGGTGTTTTGAGCCTGAATTTGAGATATAAACGGGTACAGAAGATGCATGTACATATCGACTTTGGCACCCAAAATATCGATTTTTAGTATGTTTTGGGCGTATAATTTGAAAATATTCTAGCACTGAGTAGGCATGTACAGATCGCTTCTGGGACCCAAAAATATCGAATTTTCGGGGGTTTTGACCCAGAATTTGGGATATAACCGGGTACAGAGGATGCATGCACATATCGACTTTTTGCACCTAAAATATCGATTTTTAAGCATGTTTTGGGTCTGTATCTTGAAAACATTCTAGCAAGAAGTAGGCATGTACAGATCGCTTCTGGGACCCAAAAATACCGAATTTTCTGGTGGTTTGAACCTTAATTCGGGATATAGACGGGTACAGAAGATGCATACACATATTGACTTTGGGCACCTAAAATATAGATTTTCAGCATGTTTTGGGCCTGTATTTTGAAAATACATTAACACGGAGTAGGCATGTACAGATCGCTTCTGGGACCCAAAAATATCGAATTTTAGGGTGCTTTGAGCCTGAATTTGAGATATAAACGGGTACAGAAGATGCATGCACATATCGACTTTGGACACCTAAAATATCGAATTATAGCATGTTTTAAGCCTGTACTTTAAAAACATTCTAGCACTGAGTAGGCATGTGCAGATTGCTTAAGGAACCCAATAATATCGAATTTTCGGAGTTTTGAGCCTGATTTTGAGATATAAACGGGTACAGAAGATGCATGCACATATCGACTTTGGCACCCAAAATATCGATTTTTAGTATGTTTTGGGCGTATAATTTGAAAATATTCTAGCACTGAGTAGGCATGTACAGATCGCTTCTGTGACCCAAAAATATCGAATTTTCGGGGGTTTTGACCCAGAATTTGGGATATAACCGGGTACAGAGGATGCATGCACATATCGAATTTTTGCACCTAAAATATCGATTTTGAGCATGTTTTGGGTCTGTATCTTGATAACATTCTAGCAAGAAGTAGGCATGTACAGATCGCTTCTGGGAACCAAAAATATCGAATTTTCTGGTGTTTTGAACCTGAATTAGGGATATACAAGGGTACAGAAGATGCATACACATATTGACTTTGGGCATATAAAATATCGATTTTTAGCATGTTTTGGGCCTGTATTTTAAAAACACTCTAACGCGGAGTATGCACGTACAGATCGCTTCTGGGACCCAAAAATATTGAATTTACGGGTGTTTTGAGCCTGAATTTGAGATATAAACGGGTACAGAAGATGCATGCACATATCGACTTTGGGCACCTAAAATATCGATTTTTAGTATGTTTTGGGCCTGTATTTTAAAAATACTCTAACACGGAGTAGACATCTACAGATCGCTTCTGGGACCCAAAAATATCGAATTTTCGGGTGTTTTGAGCCTGAATTTGAGATATAAACGGGTACAGAAGATGTATGCACATATCGACTTTTTGCACTTAAAATATCGATTTTGAGCATGTTTTGGGTTTTGTATCTTGAAAATACTCAAACACGGTGTAGACATGTACAGATCGCTTCTGGGACACAAAAATATCGATTTTTTGGGTGTTTTGAGCCTGAATTTGAGATATTAACGGGTACACAAGATGCATGCACATATCGACTTTGGCACCCAAAATATCGATTTTTAGTATGTTTTGGGCGTATAATTTGAAAATATTCTAGCACTGAGTAGGGATGTACAGATCGCTTCTGGACCCAAATAAATCGAATTTTCGGGTGTTCTGAGCCTGAATTTGAGATATGAACGGGTACAGAAGATGCATGCACATATCGACTTTGGGCACCTAAAATATCGATTTTGAGCATGTTTTGGGTCTGTATCTTGAAAAAATTCTAGCAAGGAGTAGGCATGTACAGATTGCTTCTGGGACTAAGAAATATCGAATTTTCGAAAGTTTTGAACCTGAATTTGGGATATAGACGGATACAGAAGATGCATACACATATTGACTTTCGGCAGCAAAAATATCGATTTTCAGCATGTTTTAGGCCTGTATTTTGAAAATACTCAAACACGGAGTATGCATGTACACATTGCTTTTGGGACCCAAAAATATCGAATATTCCGTTGTTTTGAGTTTGAATTTGAGATGTAAACGGGTACAGAAGATGCATGCACATATCGACTTTGGCACCCAAAATATCGATTTTGAGCATGTTTTGGGCCTGTATCATTAAAATACTCAAACACTGAGTAGACACGTACAGATCGCTTCTGGGACCCAAATAAATCGAATTTTCGGGTGTTCTGAGCCTGAATTTGAGATATGAACGGGTACAGAAGATGCATGCACATATCGACTTTGGGCACCTAAAATATCGATTTTGAGCATGTTTTGGGCCTGGATTTTGAAAATACTCTAACACGGTGTAGACATGTACAGATCGCTTCTGGGACACAAAAATATCTATTTTTTGGGTGTTTTGAGCCTGAATTTGAGATATAAACGGGCACAGAAGATGCATGCACATATCGACTTTGGCACCCAAAATATCGATTTTTAGGATGTTTTGGGCGTATAATTTGAAAATATTCTAGCACTGAGTAGGCATGTACAGATCGCTTCTGGGATCCAAAAATATCGAATTTTCGGGGGTTTTGAGCCAGAATTTGGGATATAACCGGGTACAGAGGATGCATGCACATATCGACTTTTTTCACCTAAAATATCGATTTTGAGCATGTTTTGGGTCTGTATCTTGAAAACATTCTAGCAAGAATTATGCATGTACAGATCTCTTCTGGGACCAAAAAATACCGAATTTTCTGGTGTTTTGAACCTGAATTCGGGATATAGACGGGTACAGAAGATGCATACACATATTGCCTTTTTGGCACCTAAAATATAGATTTTCAGCATGTTTTGGGCCTGTATTTTGAAAATACATTAACACGGAGTAGGCATGTACAGATCGCTTCTGGGACCCACAAATATCGAATTTTCGGGTGTTTTGATCCTGAATTTGAGATATAAACGGGTACAGAAGATGCACGCACATATCGACTTTGGAAACCTAAAATATCGATTTAAAGCATGTTTTAAGCCTGTTTTTTAAAAACATTCTAGCACTGAGTAGGCATGTGCAGATTGCTTAAGGGACCCAAAAATATCGAATTTTCGGAGTTTTGAGCCAGAATTTGAGATATAAACAGGTACAGAAGATGCATGCACATATCGACTTTTTGCTCTTAAAATATCGATTTTGAGCATGTTTTGGGTCTGTATCTTGAAAACATTCTAGCAAGCAGTAGGCATGTACAGATCGCTTCTGGGAACCAAAAATATCGAATTTTCTTGTGTTTTGAACCTGAATTAGGGATATACACGGGTACAGAAGATGCATACACATATTGACTTTGGGCATATAAAATATCGATTTTTAGCATGTTTTGGGCCTGTATTTTAAAAACACTCTAACGCGGAGTATGCACGTACAGATCGCTTCTGGGACCCAAAAATATTGAATTTACGGGTGTTTTGAGCCTGAATTTCAGATATAAACGGGTACAGAAGATGCATGCACATATCGACTTTGGGCACCTAAAATATCGATTTTTAGTATGTTTTGGGCCTGTATTTTAAAAATACTCTAACACGGAGTAGACATCTACAGATCGCTTCTGGGACCCAAAAATATCGAATTTTCGGGTATTTTGAGCCTGAATTTGAGATATAAACGGGTACAGAAGATGTATGCACATATCGACTTTTTGCACTTAAAATATCGATTTTGAGCATGTTTTGGGTTTTGTATCTTGAAAATACTCAAACACGGTGTAGACATGTACAGATCGCTTCTGGGACACAAAAATATCGATTTTTTGGGTGTTTTGAGCCTGAATTTGAGATATTAACGGGTACACAAGATGCATGCACATATCGACTTTGGCACCCAAAATATCGATTTTTAGTATGTTTTGGGCGTATAATTTGAAAATATTCTAGCACTGAGTAGGGATGTACAGATCGCTTCTGGACCCAAATAAATCGAATTTTCGGGTGTTCTGAGCCTGAATTTGAGATATGAACGGGTACAGAAGATGCATGCACATATCGACTTTGGGCACCTAAAATATCGATTTTGAGCATGTTTTGGGTCTGTATCTTGAAAAAATTCTAGCAAGGAGTAGGCATGTACAGATTGCTTCTGGGACTAAGAAATATCGAATTTTCGAAAGTTTTGAACCTGAATTTGGGATATAGACGGATACAGAAGATGCATACACATATTGACTTTCGGCAGCAAAAATATCGATTTTCAGCATGTTTTAGGCCTGTATTTTGAAAATACTCAAACACGGAGTATGCATGTACACATTGCTTTTGGGACCCAAAAATATCGAATATTCGGGTGTTTTGAGTTTGAATTTGAGATGTAAACGGGTACAGAAGATGCATGCACATATCGACTTTGGCACCCAAAATATCGATTTTGAGCATGTTTTGGGCCTGTATCTTTAAAATACTCAAACACTGAGTAGACACGTACAGATCGCTTCTGGGACCCAAATAAATCGAATTTTCGGGTGTTCTGAGCCTGAATTTGAGATATGAACGGGTACAGAAGATGCATGCACATATCGACTTTGGGCACCTAAAATATCGATTTTGAGCATGTTTTGGGCCTGTATTTTGAAAATACTCTAACACGGTGTAGACATGTACAGATCGCTTCTGGGACACAAAAATATCTATTTTTTGGGTGTTTTGAGCCTGAATTTGAGATATAAACGGGCACAGAAGATGCATGCACATATCGACTTTGGCACCCAAAATATCGATTTTTAGGATGTTTTGGGCGTATAATTTGAAAATATTCTAGCACTGAGTAGGCATGTAGAGATCGCTTCTGGGACCCAAAAATATCGAATTTTCGGGGGTTTTGAGCCAGAATTTGGGATATAACCGGGTACAGAGGATGCATGCACATATCGACTTTTTTCACCTAAAATATCGATTTTGAGCATGTTTTGGGTCTGTATCTTGAAAACATTCTAGCAAGAATTATGCATGTACAGATCTCTTCTGGGACCAAAAAATACCGAATTTTCTGGTGTTTTGAACCTGAATTCGGGATATAGACGGGTACAGAAGATGCATACACATATTGCCTTTGGGCACCTAAAATATAGATTTTCAGCATGTTTTGGGCCTGTATTTTGAAAATACATTAACACGGAGTAGGCATGTACAGATCGCTTCTGGGACCCAAAAATATCGAATTTTCGGGTGTTTTGAGCCTGAATTTGAGATATAAACGGGTACAGAAGATGCATGCACATATCGACTTTGGACACCTAAAATATCGATTTATAGCATGTTTTAAGCCTGTACTTTAAAAACATTCTAGCACTGAGTAGGCATGTGCAGATTGCTTAAGGGACCCAAAAATATCGAATTTTCGGAGTTTTGAGCCTGATTTTGAAATATAAACGGGTACAGAAGATGCACGCACATATCGACTTTGGAAACCTAAAATATCGATTTAAAGCATGTTTTAAGCCTGTTTTTTAAAAACATTCTAGCACTGAGTAGGCATGTGCAGATTGCTTAAGGGACCCAAAAATATCGATTTTTCGGAGTTTTGAGCCAGAATTTGAGATATAAACAGGTACAGAAGATGCATGCACATATCGACTTTTTGCTCTTAAAATATCGATTTTGAGCATGTTTTGGGTCTGTATCTTGAAAACATTCTAGCAAGCAGTAGGCATGTACAGATCGCTTCTGGGACCCAAAAATACCGAATTTTCTGGTGTTTTGAACCTGAATTAGGGATATACACGGGTACAGAAGATGCATACACATATTGACTTTGGGCAGATAAAATATCGATTTTTAGCATGTTTTGGGCCTGTATTTTAAAAACACTCTAACACGGAGTATGCACGTACAGATCGCTTCTGGGACCCAAAAATATTGAATTTTCGGGTGTTTTGAGCCTGAATTTGAGATATAAACGGGTACAGAAGATGCATGCACATATCGACTTTGGGCACCTAAAATATCGATTTTTAGTATGTTTTGGGCCTGTATTTCAAAAATACTCTAACACGGAGTAGACATCTACAGATCGCTTCTGGGACCCAATAATATCGAATTTTCGGGTGTTTTGAGCCTGAATTTGAGATATAAACGGGTACAGAAGATGTATGCACATATCGACTTTTTGCACTTAAAATATCGATTTTGAGCATGTTTTGGGTTTTGTATCTTGAAAATACTCAAACACGGTGTAGACATGTACAGATCGCTTCTGGGACACAAAAATATCGTTTTTTTGGGTGTTTTGAGCCTGAATTTGAGATATAAACGGGTACAGAAGATGCATGTACATATCGACTTCGGCACCCAAAATATTGATTTTTAGTATGTTTTGGGCGTATAATTTGAAAATATTCTAGCACTGAGTAGGGATGTACAGATCGCTTCTGGGACCCAAATAAATCGAATTTTCGGGTGTTCTGAGCCTGAATTTGAGATATGAACGGGTACAGAAGATGCATGCACATATCGACTTTGGGCACCTAAAATATCGATTTTGAGCATGTTTTGGTCCTGTATTTTGAAAATACTCTAACACGGTGCAGACATGTACAGATCGCTTCTGGGACCCAAAAATATCGAATTTTCCAGTGTTTTGAGCATGAATTTGAGATATAAACGGGTACAGAAGATATATGCACATATCGACTTTTTGCACCTAAAATATCAATTTTGATCATGTTTTGGGTCTGTATCTTGAAAAAATTCTAGCAAGGAGTAGGCATGTACAGATCGCTTCTGGGACCAAAAAATATCGAATTTTCGGGTGTTTTGAACCTGAATTTGTGATATAGACGGATACAGAAGATGCATGCACATATCGACTTTGGGCACCTAAAATATTGATTTTGAGCATGTTTTCGGCCTGTATTTTGAAAATACTCTAACACGGAGTAGGCATGTACAGATCGCTTCGGGGACCCAAAAATATCGAATTTTTGGGTGTTTTGAGTCTGAATTTGGGATATAAATGGGTACAGAAGATGCATGCACATATCGACTTTGGGCACCAAAAATATCGATTTTGAGCATGTTTTCGGCGTATAAATTGAAAATATTCTCGCACTGAGTAGGCATGTACAGATCGCTTCTGGTACCCAAAAATATCGAATTTTCGGGTGTTTTGAGACCGAATTTGAGATATAAACGGGTACAGAAGATGCATGCACATATCGACTTTTGCAGCTAAAATATCGATTTTTAGTATGTTTTGGGCCTATATTTTGAAAATATTCTAGCACTGAGTAGGCATGTACAGATCGCTCCTGGGATTCACAAATATTGAATTTTCGGGTGTTTTGAGCCTGAATTTGAGATATAAACGGGTACTGAAGATGCATGCACATATCGACTTTGGGCACCTAAAATATCGATTTTCAGCATGTTTTGGGCCTGTAATTTAAAAACACTCTAACACAGAGTATGCACGTACAGATCGCTTTTGGGACCCAAAAACATTGAATTTTCGGGTGTTTTGAGCATGAATTTGAGATATAAGCGGGTACAGAAGATGCATGCACATATCGACTTTGGCACCCAAAATATCGATTTTTAGTATGTTTTGGGCGTATAATTTGAAAATATTCTAGCACTGAGTAGGCATGTACAGATCGCTTCTGGGACCCAAAAATATCGAATTTTCGGGTGTTTTGAGCCTGAATTTGAGATATAACCGGGTACAGAAGATGCATGCACATATCGACTTTGGGCACCTAAAATATCGATTTTCAGCATGTTTTGGGGATATATTTTGAAAATATTCTAGCACTGAGAAGGCATGTACAGATCGCTTCTGTGACCGAAAAATATCGAATTTTCTGGTGTTTTGAGCCTGAATTTGGGATATACACGGGTACAGAAGATGCATACACATATTGACTTTGGGCACATAAAATATCGATTTTCAGCATGTTTTGGGCCTGTATTTTAAAAACACTCTAACACGGTGTATGCACGTACAGATCGCTTCTGGGACCAAAAAACATTGAATTTTCGGGTGTTTTGAGCATGAATTTGAGATATAAACGGGTACAGAAGATGCATGCACATATCGACTTTGGCACCCAAAATATCGATTTTTAGTATGTTTTGGCGTATAATTTGAAAATATTCTAGCACTGAGTGCAGGCATGTACAGATCGCTTCTGGGACCCAAAAATATCGAATTTTCAGGTGTTTTGAGCCTGAATTAGGGATATAACCGGGTAGAGAGGATGCATGCACATATCGACTTTTTGCACCTAAAATATCGATTTTGAGCATGTTTTGGGTCTGTATCCTGAAAACATTCTAGCAAGGAGCAGGCATGTACAGATCGCTTCTGGGACCCAAAAATACCGAATTTTCTGGTGTTTTGAACCTGAATTTGGGATATACACGGGTACAGAAGATGCATACACATATTGACTTTGGGCACCTAAAATATAGATTTTCAGCATGTTTTAGGCCTGTATTTTGAAAATACTTTAACACGGAGAAGGCATGTACAGATCGCTTCTGGGACCCAAAAATATCGAATTTTCGGGTGTTTTGAGCCTGAATTTGAGATATAAACGGGTACAGAAGATGCATGCACATATCGACTTTTTGCACCTAAAATATCGATTTTGAGCATGTTTTTGGACTGTATCTTGAAAACATTCTAGCAAAAAGTAGGCATGTACAGATTGCATCTGGGGCCCAAAAATATCGAATTTTCGAATGTTTTGAACCTCAATTTGGGATATAGACGGGTACAGAAGATGCATACACATATTGACTTTGGGCAGCTAAAATATCGATTTTCAGCATGTTTTAGGCTTGTATTTTGAAAATACTCTGACACGGAGTATGCATGTACAGATGGCTTTTGGGACCCAAAAATATCGAATATTCGGGTGTTTTGAGTCTGAATTTGAGATATAAACGGGTACAGAAGATGCATGCACATATCGACTTTGGGCACCAAAATATCGATTTTTAGCATGTTCTGAGCCTCTATTTTGAAAACATTCTAGCACTGAGTAGGCATGTACAGATCGCTTCTGGGACCCAAAAATATTGAATTTTCGGGTGTTTTGAGCCTGAATTTGAAATATAACCGGGTACAGAAAATGCATACACATATTGACTTTGTGCACCTAAAATATCAATTTTCAGCATGTTTTGGGCCTGTATTTTAAAAACACTCTAACACGGAGTATGCATGTACAGATCGCTTCTGGGACACAAAATATCGAATTTTCGGAGTTTTGAACCGGAATTTGAGATATAAACGGGTACAGAAGATGCATGCACATATCGACTTTTTGCACCTAAAATATCGATTTTGAGCATGTTTTGGGTCTGTATCTTGAAAACATTCTAGCAAGAAGTAGGCATGTACAGATTGCTTCTGGGACCCAAAAATATCGAATTTTTGGGTGTTTTGAGCCTGAATTTGAGATATAAATGGGTACAGAAGATGCATGCACATATTGACTTTGGGCAGCTAAAATATCGATTTACAGCATGTTTTAGGCCTGTATTTTGAACATACTCTAACACGGAGTATGCATGTACAGTTGGCTTTTGGGACCCAAAAATATCGAATATTCGGGTGTTTTGAGTCTGAATTTGGGATATAAATGGGTACAGAAGATGCATGCACATATCGACTTTGGGCACCTAAAATATCGATTTTGAGCATGTTTTCGGCGTATAAATTGAAAATATTCTAGCAATGAGTAGGCATGTACAGATCGCTTCTGTGACCCAAAAATATCGAATTTTTGGGTGTTTTGAGTCCGAATTTGAGATATAAACGGGTCCAGAAGATGCATGCACATATCGACTTTTGCAGCTAAAATATCGATTTTTAGTATGTTTTGGGCCTATATTTTGATAATATTCTAGCACTGAGTAGGCATGTACAGATCGCTCCTGGGATTCAAAAATATTGAATTTTCGGGAGTTTTGAGCCTGAATTTGAGATATAAACGGGTACTGAAGATGCATGCACATATCGACTTTGGGCACCTAAAATATCGATTTTCAGCATGTTTTGGGCCTGTAATTTAAAAACACTCTAACACAGAGTATGCACGTACAGATCGCTTCTGGGACCCAAAAACATTGAATTTTCGGGTGTTTTGAGCATGAATTTGAGATATAAGCGGGTACAGAAGATGCATGCACATATCGACTTTGGCACCCAAAATATCGATTGTTAGTATGTTTTTGGCGTATAATTTCAAAATATTCTAGCACTGAGTAGGCATGTACAGATCGCTTCTGGGACCCAAAAATATCGAATTTTCGGGTGTTTTGAGCCTGAATTTGCGATATAACCGGGTACAGAAGATGCATGCACATATCGACTTTGGGCACCTAAAATATCGATTTTCAGCATGTTTTGGGGATATATTTTGAAAATATTCTAGCACTGAGAAGGCATGTACAGATCGCTTCTGGGACCGAAAAATATCGAATTTTCTGGTGATTTGAACCAGAATTAGGGATATACACGGGTACAGAAGATGCATACACATATTGACTTTGGGCACGTAAAATATCGATTTTCAGCATGTTTTGGGCCTGTATTTTAAAAACACTCTAACACGGAGTATGCACGTACAGATCGCTTCTGGGACCAAAAAACATTGAATTTTCGGGTGTTTTGAGCATGAATTTGAGATATAAACGGGTACAGAAGATGCATGCACATATCGACTTTGGGCACCTAAAATATCGATTTTGAGCATCTTTTGGGCCTGTATTTTGAAAATACTCAAATACGGTGTAGACATATACAGATCGCTTCTGGGACACAAAAATATCGATTTTTTGGGTGTTTTGAGCCTGAATTTGAGATATAAACGGGTAAAGAAGATGCATGCACATATCGACATTGGCACCCAAAATATCGATTTTTAGTATGTTTTGGGCGTATAATTTGAAAATATTCTAGCACTGAGTGCAAGCATGTACAGATCGCTTCTGGGACCCAAAAATATCGAATTTTCAGGTGTTTTGAGCCTGAATTTGGGATATAACCGGGCACAGGGGATGCATGCACATATCGACTTTTTGCACCTAAAATATCAATTTTGAGCATGTTTTGGGTCTGTATCTTGAAAACATTCTAGCAAGGAGTAGGCATGTACAGATCGCTTCTGGGACCCAAAAATACTGAATTTTCTGGTGTTTTGAACCTGAATTTGGGATATACACGGGTACAGAAGATGCATACACATATTGACTTTGGGCACCTAAAATATATATTTTCAGCATGTTTTGGGCCTGAATTTTGAAAATACTTTAACACGGAGAAGGCATGTACAGATCGCTTCTGGGACCCAAAAATATCGAATTTTCGGGTGTTTTGAGCCTGAATTTGAGATATAAACGGGTACAGAAGATGCATGCACATATCAACTTTTTGCACCTAAAATATCGATTTTGAGCATGTTTTGGGACTGTATCTTGAAAACATTCTAGCAAGAAGTAGGCATGTACAGATTGCTTCTGGGACCCAAAAATATCGAATTTTCGAATGTTTTGAACCTCAATTTGGGATATAGACGGGTACAGAAGATGCATACACATATTGACTTTGGGCAGCTAAAATATCGATTTTCAGCATGTTTTCGGCTTGTATTTTGAAAATACTCTGACACGGAGTATGCATGTACAGATGGCTTTTGGGACCCAAAAATATCGAATATTCGGGTGTTTTGAGTCTGAATTTGAGATATAAACGGGTACAGAAGATGCATGCACATATCGACTTTGGGCACCAAAATATCGATTTTTAGCATGTTCTGAGCCTCTATTTTGAAAACATTCTAGCACTGAGTAGGCATGTACAGATCGCTTCTGGGACCCAAAAATATTGAATTTTCGGGTGTTTTGAGCCTGAATTTAAAATATAACCGGGTACAGAAAATGCATACACATATTGACTTTTTGCACCTAAAATATCAATTTTCAGCATGTTTTGGGCCTGTATTTTAAAAACTCTCTAACACGGAGTATGCATGTACAGATCGCTTCTGGGACACAAAATATCGAATTTTCGGGTGTTTTGAGCCTGAATTTGAGATATAAACGGGTACAGAAGATGCATGCACATATCGACTTTTTGCACCTAAAATATCGATTTTGAGCATGTTTTGGGACTGTATCTTGAAAACATTCTAGCAAGAAGTAGGCATGTACAGATTGCTTCTGGGACCCAAAAATATCGAATTTTCGAATGTTTTGAACCTCAATTTGGGATATAGACGGGTACAGAAGATGCATACACATATTGACTTTGGGCAGCTAAAATATCGATTTTCAGCATGTTTTCAGCTTGTATTTTGAAAATACTCTGACACGGAGTATGCATGTACAGATGGCTTTTGGGACCCAAAAATATCGAATTTTCAGGTGTTTTGAGCCTGAATTTGAGATATAAACGGGTACAGAAGATGCATGCACATATCGACTTTTTGCACCTAAAATATCGATTTTGAGCATGTTTTGGGACTGTATTTTAAAAACTCTCTAACACGGAGTATGCATGTACAGATCGCTTCTGGGACACAAAATATCGAATTTTCGGAGTTTTGAGCCGGAATTTGAGATATAAACGGGTACAGAAGATGCATGCACATATCGACTTTTTGCACCTAAAATATCGATTTTGAGCATGTTTTGGGTCTGTATCTTGAAAAAATTCTAGCAAGAAGTAGGCATGTACAGATTGCTTCTGGGACCCAAAAATATTGAATTTTCGAGTGTTTTGAACCTGAATTTGGGATATAGACGGGTACAGAAGATGCATACACATATTGACTTTGGGCAGCTAAAATATCGATTTACAGCATGTTTTAGGCCTGTATTTTGAACATACTCTAACACGGAGTATGCATGTACAGTTGGCTTTTGGGACCCAAAAATATCGAATATTCGGGTGTTTTGAGTCTGAATTTGGGATATAAATGGGTACAGAAGATTTATGCACATATCGACTTTGGGCACCTAAAATATCGATTTTCAGCATGTTTTGGGCCTGTAATTTAAAAACACTCTAACACAGAGTATGCACGTACAGATCGCTTCTGGGACCCAAAAACATTGAATTTTCGGGTGTTTTGAGCATGAATTTGAGATATAAGCGGGTACAGAAGATGCATGCACATATCGACTTTGGCACCCAAAATATCGATTTTTAGTATGTTTTGGGCGTATGATTTGAAAATATTCTAGCACTGAGTAGGCATGTACAGATCGCTTCTGGGACCCAAAAATATCGAATATTCAGGGGTTTTGAGCCTGAATTTGCGATATAACCGGGTACAGAGGATGCATGCACATATCGACTTTTTGCACCTAAAATATCGATTTTGAGCATGTTTTGGGTCTGTATCTTGAAAACATTCTAGCAAGGAGTAGGCATGTACAGATCGCTTCTGGGACCCAAAAATACCGAATTTTCTGGTGTTTTGAACCTGAAATTGGGATATACACGGGTACAGAAGATGCATACACATATTGACTTTGGGCACCTAAAATATAGATTTTCAGCATGTTTTGAGCCTGTATTTTGAAAATACTTTAACACGGAGAAGGCATGTACAGATCGCTTCTGGGACCCAAAAATATCGAATTTTCGAATGTTTTGAGCCTGAATTTGAGATATAAACGGGTACAGAAGATGCATGCACATATCGACTTTTTGCACCTAAAATATCGATTTGGAGCATGTTTTGGGACTGTATCTTGAAAACATTCTAGCAAGAAGTAGGCATGTACAGATTGCTTCTGGGACCTAAAAATATCGAATTTTCGAATGTTTTAAACCTGAATTTGGGATATAAACGGGTACAGAAAATGCATACACATATTGACTTTGGGCAGCTAAAATATCGATTTTCAGCATGTTTTAGGCTTGTATTTTGAAAATACTCTGACACGGAGTATGCATGTACAGATGGCTTTTGGGACCCAAAAATATCGAATATTCGGGTGTTTTGAGTCTGAATTTGAGATATAAACGGGTACAGAAGATGCATGCACATATCGACTTTGGGCACCCAATATATCGATTTTGAGCATATTTTGGGCCTGTATTTTTAAAATACTCTAACACGGAGTAGACACGTACAAATCGCTTTTGGGACACAAAAATATCGAATTTTTGGGTGTTTTGAGCCTGAATTTAAGATATAAACGGGTACAGAAGATGCATGCACATATCGACTTTGGGCACCCAAAATATCGATTTTTAGCATGTTCTGAGCCTATATTTTGAAAACATTCTAGCACTGAGTAGGCATGTACAGATCGCTTCTGAGACCCAAAAATACCGAATTTTCTGGTGTTTTGAACCTGGAATTGGGATATACACAGGTACAGAAGATGCATACACATATTGACTTTGGGCACCTAAAATATAGATTTTCAGCATGTTTTGAGCCTGTATTTTGAAAATACTCTAACACGGAGAAGGCATGTACAGATCGCTTCTGGGACCCAAAAATATCGAATTTTCGGGGGTTTTGAGCCTGAATTTGAGATATAAACGGGTACAGAAGATGCATGCACATATCGACTTTTTGCACCTAAAATATCGATTTGGAGCATGTTTTGGGACTGTATCTTGAAAACATTCTAGCAAGAAGTAGGCATGTACAGATTGCTTCTGGGACCCAAAAATATCGAATTTTCGAATGTTTTGAACCTCAATTTGGGATATAGACGGGTACAGAAGATGCATACACATATTGACTTTGGGCAGCTAAAATATCGATTTTCAGCATGTTTTAGGCTTGTATTTTGAAAATACTCTGACACGGAGTATGCATGTACAGATGGCTTTTGGGACCCAAAAATATCGAATATTCGGGTGTTTTGAGTCTGAATTTGAGATATAAACGGGTACAGAAGATGCATGCACATATCGACTTTGGGCACCCAATATATCGATTTTGAGCATATTTTGGGCCTGTATTTTTAAAATACTCTAACACGGAGTAGACACGTACAGATCGCTTTTGGGACCCAAAAATATCGAATTTTTGGGTGTTTTGAGCCTGAATTTGGGATATAACCGGGTACAGAAGATGCATGCACATATCGACTTTTGCAGCCAAAATATCGATTTGTAGTATGTTTTGGGCCTATATTTTAAAAACACTCTAACACGGAGTATGCACGTACAGATCGCTTCTGGGACCCAAAAACATTGAATTTTCGGATGTTTTAAGCATGAATTTGAGATATAAACGGGTACAGAAGATGCATGCACATATCGACTTTCGGCACCTAAAATATCGATTTTGAGCATCTTTTGGGCCAGTATTTTGAAAATACTCAAACACGGTGTAGACATGTACAGATCGCTTCTGGGACCCAAAAATATCGAATTTTCGGGTGTTTTGACCTTGAATTTGCGATATAACCGGGTACAGAGTATGCATGCACATATCGACTTTTTGCACCTAAAATATCGATTTTGAGCATGTTTTGGGTCTGTATCTTGAAAACATTCTAGCAAGGAGTAGGCATGTACAGATCGCTTCTGGGACCCAAAAATACCGAATTTTCTGGTGTTTTGAACCTGAATTTGGGATATAAACGGGTACAGAAGATGCATACACATATTGACTTTGGGCACCTAAAATATAGATTTTCAGCATGTTTTGAGCCTGTATTTTGAAAATACTTTAACACGGAGAAGGCATGTACAGATCGCTTCTGGGACCCAACAATATCGAATTTTCGGGTGTTTTGAGCCTGAATTTGAGATATAAACGGTTACAGAAGATGCATGCACATATCGACTTTTTGCACCTAAAATATCGATTTGGAGCATGTTTTGGGACTGTATCTTGAAAACATTCTAGCAAGAAGTAGGCATGTACAGATTGCTTCTGGGACCCAAAAATATCGAATTTTCGAATGTTTTAAACCTGAATTTGGGATATAGACGGGTACAGAAAATGCATACACATATTGACTTTGGGCAGCTAAAATATCGATTTTCAGCATGTTTTAGGCTTGTATTTTGAAAATACTCTGACACGGAGTATGCATGTACAGATGGCTTTTGGGACCTAAAAATATCGACTATTCGGGTGTTTTGAGTCTGAATTTCAGATATAAACGGGTACAGAAGATGCATGCACATATCGACTTTGGGCACCCAATATATCGATTTTGAGCATATTTTGGGCCTGTATTTTTAAAATACTCTAACACGGAGTAGACACGTACAGATAGCTTCTGGGACACAAAAATATCGAATTTTTGGGTGTTTTGAGCCTGAATTTAAGATATAAACGGGTACAGAAGATGCATGCACATATCGACTTTGGGCACCCAAAATATCGATTTGTAGCATGTTCTGAGCCTATATTTTGAAAACATTCTAGCACTGAGTAGGCATGTACAGATCGCTTTTGGGACCCAAAAATTTCTAAATTTTCGGGAGTTTTGAGCCTGAATTTGAGATATAACCGGGTACAGAGAATGCATACACATATTGACTTTGTGCACCTAAAATATCAATTTTTTAGCATGTTTTGGGCCTGTATTTTAAAAACACTCTAACACGGAGTATGCATGTACAGATCGCTTCTGGGACCCAAAAATATCGAATTTTCGGAGTTTTGAGCCTGAATTTGATATATAAACGGGTACAGAAGATGCATGCACATATCGACTTTGGCACCCAAAATATCGATTTTCAGCATGTTTTGGGGATATATTTTGAAAATATTCTAGCACTGAGAAGGCATGTACAGATCGCTTTTGGGACCCAAAAATATCGAATTTTTGGGTGTTTTGAGCCTGAATTTGGGATATAACCGGGTACAGAAGATGCATGCACATATCGACTTTGGGCACCTAAAATATCGATTTTCAGCATGTTTTGGGGATATATTTTGAAAATATTCTAGCACTGAGAAGGCATGTACAGATCGCTTCTAGGACCCAAAAATATCGAATTTTCTGGTGTTTTGAACCAGAATTAGGGATATACACGAGTACAGAAGATGCATACACATATTGACTTTGGGCACATAAAATATCGATTTTCAGCATGTTTTGGGCCTGTATTTTAAAAACACTCTAACACGGAGTATGCACGTACAGATCGCTTCTGGGACCAAAAAACATTGAATTTTCGGGTGTTTTGAGCATGAATTTGAGATATAAACGGGTACAGAAGATGCATGCACATATCGACTTTGGGCACCTAAAATATCGATTTTGAGCATCTTTTGGGCGTGTATTTTGAAAATACTCAAATACGGTGTAGACATGTACAGATCGCTTCTGGGACACAAAAATATCGATTTTTTGGGTGTTTTGAGCCTGAACTTGAGATATAAACGGGTACAGAAGATGCATGCACATATCGACTTTGGCACCCAAAATATCGATTTTTAGTATGTTTTGGGCGTATAATTTGAAAATATTCTAGCACTGAGTGCAGGCATGTACAGATCGCTTATGGGACCCAAAAATATCGAATTTTCAGGTGTTTTGAGCCTGAATTTGGGATATAACCAGGTACAGAGGATTCATGCACATATCGACTTTTTGCACCTAAAATATCGATTTTGAGCATGTTTTGGGTCTGTATCTTGAAAACATTCTAGCAAGGAGTAGGCATGTACAGATCGCTTCTGGGACCCAAAAATTCCGAATTTTCTGGTGTTTTGAACCTGAATTTGGGATATACACGGGTACAGAAGATGCATACACATATTGACTTTGGGCACCTAAAATATCGATATTGAGCATGTTTTGGGCCTGTAATTTGAAAATACTTTAACACGGAGAAGGCATGTACAGATCGCTTCTGGGACCCAAAAATATCGAATTTTCGGGTGTTTTGAGCCTGAATTTGAGATATAAACGGGTACAGAAGATGCATGCACATATCGACTTTTTGCACCTAAAATATCGATTTTGAGCATGTTTTGGGACTGTATCTTGAAAACATTCTAGCAAGAAGTAGGCATGTACAGATTGCTTCTGGGACCCAAAAATATCGAATTTTCGAATGTTTTGAACCTCAATTTGGGATATAGACGGGTACAGAAGATGCATACACATATTGACTTTGGGCACATAAAATATCGATTTTCAGCATGTTTTGGGCCTGTATTTTAAAAACACTCTAACACGGAGTATGCACGTACAGATCGCTTCTGGGACCCAAAAACATTGAATTTTCGGATGTTTTAAGCATGAATTTGAGATATAAACGGGTACAGAAGATGCATGCACATATCGACTTTCGGCACCTAAAATATCGATTTTGAGCATCTTTTGGGCCAGTATTTTGAAAATACTCAAACACGGTGTAGACATGTACAGATCGCTTCTGGGACACAAAAATATCGAATTTTCGGGCGTTTTGAACCTGAATTTGAGATATAAACGGGTACAGAAGATGCATGCACATATCGATTTTGGGCACCCAAAATATCGATTTTTAGCATGTTCTGAGCCTATATTTTGAAATCATTCTAGCACTGAGTAGGCATGTACAGATCGCTTCTGGGACCCAAAAATATTGAATTTTCGGGAGTTTTGAGCCTGAATTTGAGATATAACCGGGTACAGAGAATGCATACACATATTGACTTTGTGCACCTAAAATATCAATTTTTTAGCATGTTTTGGGCCTGTATTTTAAAAATACTCTAACAAGGAGTAGACATGTACAGATCGCTTTTGGGACCCAAAAATATCGAATTTTCGGGTGTTTTGAGCCTGAATTTGAGATTTAAATGGGTACAGAAGATGCATGCACATATCGACTTTTTGCACCTAAAATATCGATTTTGATCTTGTTTTGGGTCTGTATCTTAAAAAAATTCTAGCAAGGAGTAGGCATGTACAGATCGCTCCTGGGACCCAAAAATATTGAATTTTCGAGTGTTTTGAGCCTGAATTTGAGATATAACCGGGTACAGAGAATGCATACACATATTGACTTTGTGCACCTAAAATATCAATTTTCAGCATGTTTTGGGCCTGTATTTTAAAAACACTCTAACACGGAGTAGGCATGTACAGATCGCTTCTGGGACCCAAAAACATCGAATTTTCTGGTGTTTTGAACCAGAATTAGGGATATACACGGGTACAGAAGATGCATACACATATTGACTTTGGGCACATAAAATATAGATTTTCAGCATGTTTTGGGCCTGTATTTTAAAAACACTCTAACACGGAGTATGCACGTA
Source organism: Petrolisthes cinctipes (assembly GCA_033782935.1). Lineage (NCBI taxonomy): Eukaryota > Metazoa > Arthropoda > Malacostraca > Decapoda > Porcellanidae > Petrolisthes > Petrolisthes cinctipes. The sequence goes on from JAWQEG010004116.1 coordinate 64,090, forward strand.
CAGATCGCTTCTGGGACTCCAAAACATTTAATTTTTGGGTGTTTTGAGCCTGAATTTGAGATATAAACGGGTACAGAAGATGCATGCACATATAGACTTTTTTGCACCCAAAATATCGATTTTTTGTATGTTTTGGGCGTATAATTTGAAAATATTCTAGCACTGACTAGGCATGTACAGATCGCTTCTGGGACCCAAAAATATTGAATTTTCGGGGGTTTTGAGCCAGAATTTGGGATATAAACGGATACAGAAGATGCATGCACATATCGACTTTGGGCACCTAAAATATCGATTTTGAGCATATTTGGGGCCTGTATTTTAATAATACTGTAACACGGAGTACGCATGTACAGATCGCTTCTGGGACACAAAAATATCGATTTTTTGGGTGTTTTGAGCCTGAATTTGATATATAAACGGGTACAGAAGATACATGCACATATAGACTTTTTGCACTTAAAATATCGATTTTGAGCATGTTTTGGGTCTGTATCTTGAAAACATTCTAGCAAGGTGTAGACATGTACAGATCGCTTCTGGGACACAAAAATATCGATTTTTTTGGGTGTTTTGAGACTGAATTTGAGATATAAACGGGTACAGAAGATGCATGCACATATCGACTTTGGCACCCAAAATATCGATTTTTAGTATGTTTTGGGCGTATAATTTGAAAATATTCTAGCACTGAGTAGGCATGTGCAGATTGCTTAAGGTACCCAAAAATATCGAATTTTCGGAGTTTTTAGCCTGAATTTGAGATATAAACGGGTACAGAAGATGCATGCACATATCGACTTTTTGCACTTAAAATATCGATTTTGAGCATGTTTTGGGTCTGTATCTTGAAAATATTCTTTCAAGGAGTAGGCATGTACAGATCGCTTTTGGGACCCAAAAATATCGAATTTTCTGGTGTTTTGAACCTGAATTAGGGATATGCACGGGTACAGAAGATGCATACACATATTGACTTTGGGCAAATAAAATATCGATTTTGATCATGTTTTGGACCTGTATTTTAAAAATACTCTAACACGGAGTAGGCATGTACAGATCGCTTCTGAGACACAAAAATATCGATTTTTTGGGTGTTTTGAGCCTGAATTTGAGATATAAACGGGTACAGAAGATGCATGCACATATCGACTTTGGACACCTAAAATATCGATTTATAGCATGTTTTAAGCCTGTATTTTAAAAACATTCTAGCAAGGAGTAGGCATGTGCAGATTGCTTCTGTGACCCAAAAATATCGAATTTTCGGAATTTTGAGCCTGAATTTGAGATATAAACTGATACAAAAGATGCATGCACATATAGACTTTTTGCACTTAAAATATCGATTTTGAGCATGTTTTGGGTCTGTATCTTGAAAACATTCTAGCAAGGAGTAGGCATGTACAGATCGCTTCCGGGACCCAAAAATATCGAATTTTCTGGTGTTTTGAACCTGAATTAGGGATATACACGGGTACAGAAGATGCATACACATATTGACTTTGTTCACATAAAATATAGATTTTCAGCATGTTTTGGGCCTGTATTTAAAAAACACTCTAACACGGAGTATGCACGTACAGATCGCTTCTGGGACCCAAAAATATTGAATTTTCGGGTGTTTTGAGCCTGAATTTGAGATATAAACAGGTACAGAAGATGCATGCACATATCGACTATGGGCACCTAAAATATCGATTTTTAGTATGTTTTGGGCCTGTATTTTAAAAATACTCTAACACGGAGTAGACATGTACTGATCGCTTTTGGGACCCAAAAATATCGAATTTTCGGGTGTTTTGAGCCTGAATTTGAGATATAAACGGGTACAGAAGATGCATGCACATATCGACTTTGGACACCTAAAATATCGATTTTTAGCATGTTTTGCGCCTATATTTTGAAAACATTCTAGCACTGAGTATGCTTGTAGAGATCGCTTAAGGGACCCAAAAATATGGAATTTTCGAGTGTTTTGAGCCTGAATTTGAGATATAAACGGGTACAGAAGATGCATGCACATATCGACTTTTTGGCACCTAAAATATCGATTTTGAGCATGTTTTGGGTCTGTATCTTGAAAACATTCTAGCAAGAAGTAGGCATGTACAGATTGCTTCTGGGACCCAAAAATATCGAATTTTCGAGTGTTTTGAACCTGAATTTGGGATATAGACGGATACAGAAGATGCATACACATATTAACTTTGGGCAGCTAAAATATCGATTTTCAGCATGTTTTGGGCCTGTATTTTGAAAATATTCTAACTCGGAGTATGCATGTACAGATGGCTTTTGGGACCCGAAATTATCGAATATTCGGGTGTTTTGAGTTTGAATTTGAGATATAAACAGGTACAGAAGATGCATGCACATATCGACTTTGGGCATCCAAAATATCGATTTTGAGCATGTTTTGGGCCTGTATTTTTAAAATACTCTAACACGACGTAGACACGTACAGATCACTTCTGGGACACAAAAATATCGAATTTTTGGGTGTTTTGAGCCTGAATTTGAGATTTAAACGGGTACAGAAGATGCATGCACATATCGACTTTGGCCACCCAAAATATCGATTTTTAGCATGTTCTAAACCTCTATTTTGAAAACTTTCTAGCAAGAAGTAGGCATGTACAGATTGCTTCTGGGACCCAAAAATATCGAATTTTCGAATGTTTTGAACCTGAATTTGGGATATAGACGGGTACAGAAGATGCATGCACATATCGACTTTGGGAACCTAAAATATCGATTTTGAGCATGTTTTGGGCCTGTATTTTGACAATACTCTAACACGGTGTAGACATGTACAGATCGCTTCTAAGAAAAAAAAAATTCCATTTTTTGGGTGTTTTGAGCCTGAATTTGAGATATAAACGGGTACAGAAGATGCATGCACATATAGACTTTGGCACCCAAAATATTGATTTTTAGTATGTTTTGGGCGTATAATTTGAAAATATTCTAGCACTGAGTAGGCATGTACAGATCGCTTCTGGGACCCAAAAATATCGAATTTTCGGGGGTTTTGAGCCAGAATTTGGGATATAACCGGGTACAAAGGATACATACACATATCGACTTTTTGCACCTAAAATATCGATTTTGAGCATGTTTTGGGTCTGTATCTTGAAAACATTCAAGCAAGGAGTAGGCATGTACAGATCGCTTCTGGGACCCAAAAATACCGAATTTTCTGGTGTTTTGAAACTGAATTTGGGAAATAGACGGGTACAGAAGATGCATACACATATTGACTTTGTTCACCTAAAATATAGATTTTTAGCATGTTTTGGGCCTGTATTTTGAAAATACTCTAATACGGAGTAAGCATGTACAGATCGCTTTTGGGACCCAAAAATATCGAATTTTCGGGTGTTTTGAGCCTGAATTTGAGATATAAACGGGTACAGAAGATGTATGCACATATCGAATTTTTGCACTTAAAATATCGATTTTGAGCATGTTTTGGGTCTGTATCTTGAAAATACTCAAACACGGTGTAGACATGTACAGATCGCTTCTGGGACACAAAAATATCGATTTTTTGGGTGTTTTGAGCCTGAATTTGAGATATAAACGGCTACAGAAGATGCATGGACATATCGACTTTAGGCACCTAAAATATCGATTTTGAGCATGTTTTGGGCCTGTATTTTGAAAATACTGTACCACGGAGTAGGCATGTACAGATCGCCTCTGGGACACAAAAATATGGATTTTTTGGGTGTTTTGAGCCTGAATTTGAGATATACACGGGTACAGAAGATGCATAAACATATTGACTTTGGGCACATAAAATATAGATTTTCAGCATGTTTTGGGCCTGTATTTTAAAAACACTCTAACACGGAGTATGCACGTACAGATCGCTTCTGGGACCCCAAAACATTTAATTTTCGGGTGTTTTGAGCCTGAATTTGAGATATAAACGGGTACAGAAGATGTATGCACATATCGACTTTTTGCACTTAAAATATCGATTTTGAGCATGTTTTGGGTCTGTATCTTGAAAATACTCAAACACGGTGTAGACATTTACAGATCGCTTCTGGGACACAAAAATATCGATTTTTTGGGTGTTTTGAGCCTGAATTTGAGATATAAACGGATACAGAAGATGCATGCACATATCGACTTTGGCACCCAAAATATCGATTTTTTGTATGTTTTGGGCGTATAATTTGAAAATATTCTAGCACTGAGTAGGCAAGTACAGATCGCTTCTGGGACCCAAAAATATCGAATTTTCAGGGGTTTTGAGCCAGAATTTGGGATATAACCGGGTACAGAGGATGCATGCACATATCGACTTTGGGCACCTAAAATATCGATTTTGAGCATGTTTTGGGCCTGTATTTTGAAAATACTGTACCACGGAGTAGGCATGTACAGATCGCCTCTGGGACACAAAAATATGGATTTTTTGGGTGTTTTGAGCCTGAATTTGAGATATAAACGGGTACAGAAGATGCATGCACATATCGACTTTGGACACCTACAATATCGATTTTTAGTATGTTTTGGGCCTGTATTTTAAAAATACTCTAACAAGGAGTAGACATGTACAGATCGCTTTTGGGACCCAAAAATATCGAATTTTCGGGTGTTTTGAGCCTGAATTTGAGATTTAAATGGGTACAGAAGATGCATGAACATATCGACTTTTTGCACCTATAATATCGATTTTGATCTTGTTTTGGGTCTGTATCTTGAATAAATTCTAGCAAGGAGTAGGCATGTACAGATCGCTCCTGGGACCCAAAAATATCGAATTTTCGGGTGTTTTGAGCCTGAATTTGAGATATAAACGGATACAGAAGATGCATGCACATATCGACTTTGGGCACCTAAAATATCGATTTTTAGCATGTTCTGAGCCTATATTTTGAAAACATTCTTGCACTGAGTAGGCATGTACAGATCGCTTCTGGGACCCAAAAATATTGAATTTTCGGGTGTTTTGAGCCTGAATTTGAGATATAACCGGGTACAGAGAATGCATACACATATTGACTTTGTGCACCTAAAATATCAATTTTCAGCATGTTTTGGGCCTGTATTTTAAAAACACTCTAACACGGAGTAGGCATGTACAGATCGCTTCTGGGACCCAAAAAAATCGAATTTTCTGGTGTTTTGAACCAGAATTAGGGATATACACGGGTACAGAAGATGCATACACATATTGACTTTGGGCACATAAAATATAGATTTTCAGCATGTTTTGGGCCTGTATTTTAAAAACACTCTAACACGGAGTATGCACGTACAGATCGCTTCTGGGACCCCAAAACATTTAATTTTCGGGTGTTTTGAGCCTGAATTTGAGATATAAACGGGTACAGAAGATGCATGCACATATAGACTTTGGCACCCAAAATATCGATTTTTAGTATGTTTTGGGGGTATAATTTGAAAATATTCTAGCACTGAGTAGGCATGTGCAGATTGCTGAAGGTACCCAAAAATATCGAATTTTCGGAGTTTTGAGCCTGAATTTGAGATATAAACGGGTGCAGAAGATGCATGCACATATCTACTTTTTGCACTTAAAATATCGATTTTGAGCATGTTTTAGGTCTGTATCTTGAAAATATTCTTTCAAGGAGTAGGCATGTACAGATCGCTCATGGGACCCAAAAATATCGAATTTTCTGGTGTTTTGAACCTGAATTAGGGATATACACGGGTACAGAAGATGCATACACATATTGACTTTGGGCACATAAAATATCGATTTTTAGCATGTTTTGGGCCTGTATTTTAAAAACACTCTAACACGGAGTATGCACGTACAGATCGCTTCTGGGACCCAAAAATATCGAATTTTGGGGGATTTTGAACCTGAATTTAGGATATAGACGGGTACAGAAGATGCATACACATATTGACTTTGGGCACCTAAAATATAGATTTTTAGTATGTTTTGGGCGTATAATTTGAAAATATTCTATCACTGAGTAGGCATGTACAGATCGCTTCTGGGACCCAAAAATATCGAATTTTCAGGGGTTTTGAGCCAGAACTTGGGATAAAACCGGGTACAGAGGATGCATGCACATATCGACTTTTTGCACCTAAAATATCGATTTTGAGCATGTTTTGGGTCTGTATCTTGAAAACATTATAGCAAGAAGTAGGCATGTACAGATTGCTTCTGGGACCCAAAAATATCGAATTTTCGAGTGTTTTGAACCTGAATTTGGGATATAGACGGATACAGAAGATGCATACAAATATTTACTTTGGGCAGCTAAAATATCGATTTTCAGCATGTTTTAGGCCTGTATTTTGAAAATATTCTAACTCGGAGAATGCATGTACAGATGGCTTTTGGGACCCAAAATTATCGAATATTCGGGTGTTTTGAGTTTGAATTTGAGATATAAACAGGTACAGAAGATGCATGCACATATCGACTTTGGGCATCCAAAATATCGATTTTGAGCATGTTTTGGGCCTGTATTTTCAAAATACTCTAACACGACGTAGACACGTACAGATCACTTCTGGGACACAAAAATATCGAATTTTTGGGTGTTTTGAGCCTGAATTTGAGATTTAAACGGGTACAGAAGATGCATGCACATATCGACTTTGAGCACCCAAAATATCGATTTTTAGCATGTTCTAAACCTCTATTTTGAAAACTTTCTACCAAGAAGTAGGCATGTACAGATTGCTTCTGGGACCCAAAAATATCGAATTTTCGAATGTTTTGAACCTGAATTTGGGATATAGACGGGTACAGAAGATGCATGCACATATCGACTTTGGGAACCTAAAATATCGATTTTGAGCAAGTTTTGGGCCTGTATTTTGGCAATACTCTAAAACGGTGTAGACATGTACAGATCGCTTCTGGGAAAAAAAAAAAATCCATTTTTTTGGTGTTTTGAGCCTGAATTTGAGATATAAACGGGTACAGAAGATGCATGCACATATCGACTTTGGCACCCAAAATATCGATTTTTAGTATGTTTTGGGCTTATATTTTGAAAATATTCTAGCACTGAGTAGGCATGCACAGATCGCTCCTGGGATTCAAAAATATTGAATTTTCGGGTATTTTGAGCCTGAATTTGAGATATAAACGGGTACTGAAGATGCATGCACATATCGACTTTGGGCACCTAAAATATCGATTTTCAGCATGTTTTGGGGATATATTTTGAAAATATTCTAGCACAGAGAAGGCATGTACATATCGCTTTTGGGACCCAAAAATATCGAATTTTCGGTTGCTTTGAGCCTGAATTTGGGATATAACCGTGTACAGAAGATGCATGCACATATCGACTTTTTGCACCTAAAATATCGATTTTGTGCATGTTTTGGGTCTGTATCTTGAAAACTTTCTAGCAAGAAGTAGGCATGTACAGATTGCTTCTGGTACCCAAAAATATCGAATTTTCGAATGTTTTGAACCTGAATTTGGGATATACACGGGTACAGAAGATGAATACACATATCGACTTTGGGCACCTAAAATATAGATTTTGAGCATGTTTTGGGTCTGTATCTTGAAAACATTCTAGCAAGAAGTAGGCATGTACAGATTGCTTCTGGGGCCCAAAAATATCGAATTTTCGAATGTTTTGAACCTGAATTTGGGATATAAAAAGGTACAGAATATGCATGCACATATCGACTTTGGGCACCTAAAATATCGATTTTGAGCATGTTTTGGGCCTGTATTTTGAAAATACTCTAACACGGTGTAGACATGTACAGATCGCTTCTGGGACAAAAAAATATCGATTTTTTGGGTGTTTTGAGCCAGAATTTGAGATATAAACGGGTACAGAAGATGCATGCACATATCGACTTTGGCACCCAAAATATCTATTTTTAGTATGTTTTGGGCGTATAATTTTAAAATATTCTAGCACTGAGTAGGCATGTACAGATCGCTTCTGAGACCCAAAAATATCGAATTTTCGGGTGTTTTGAGCCTGAATTTGAGATATAAACGGGTACAGAAGATTCATGCACATATCGACTTTTGCAGCCAAAATATCGATTTTTAGTATGTTTTGGGCCTATATTTTGAAAATATTCTAGCACTTAGTAGGCATGTACAGATCGCTCCTGGGATTTAAAAATATTGAATTTTCGGGTGTTTTGAGCCTGAATTTGAGATATAAACGGGTACTGAAGATGCATGCTCATATCGACTTTTTGCACCTAAAATATCGATTTTGATCATGTTTTGGGTCTGTATCTTGAAAAAATTCTAGCAAGGAGTAGGCATGTACAGATCGCTCATGGGACCAAAAAATATCGAATTTTCGGGTGTTTTGAACCTGAATTTGGGATATAGACGGATACAGAAGATGCATGCACATATCGACTTTGGGCACCTAAAATATCGATTTTGAGCATGTTTTGGGCCTGTATTTTGAAAATACTCTAACACGGAGTAGGCATGTACAGATCGCTTCTGGGACCCAAAAATATCGAATATTCGGGTGTTTTGAACCAGAATTAGGGATATAAACGGGTACAGAGGATGCATTCATATATCGACTTTGGGCACCCCAAATATCGATTTTGAGCATGTTTTGGGCATCTATTTTTAAAACACTCTAACACGGAGTATGCATGTACAGATTGCTTCTGGGACACAAAAATATTGATTTTTTGAGTGTTTTGAGCCTGAATTTGAGATATTAACGGGTACAGAAGATGTATTCGCATATTGACTTTGGGCATCTAAAATATCGATTTTCAGCATGTTTTGGGCCTATATGTTGAAAATACTCTAACACGGAGTAGGCATGTACAGATCGCTTCTGGGACACAAAAATATCGAATTTTTAGGTGTTTTGAGCCCGAATTTGAGATATAAACGGGTGCAGAAGATGCATTCACAAATAGACTTTGGACACCTAAAATATCGATTTTTTAGCATGTTTTGAGCCTATATTCTGAAAACATTCTAGCACTGAGTAGGCATGTACAGATCGCCTCTGGGACCCAAAAATACCGAATTTTCGGGTGTTTTGAGCCTGAATATGAGATATAAACGGGTACAGAAGATGCATGCACATATCGACTTTGGGCACCCAAAATATCGATTTTGAGCATGTTATGGGCCTGTATTTTAAAAACATTCTAACACGGAGTAGGCATGTACAGATCGCTTCTGGGACACAAAAATATCGAATTTTAGGGTGTTTTGAGCCTGAATTTGAGATATAATCGGGTACAGAAAATACATGTACATATCGACTTTGGGCACCCAAAATATCGATTTTTAGCATGTTTTGAGTCTATATTTTGAAAACATTCTAGCACTGCGTAGGCATATACAGATCGCTTTTGGGACCCAAAAATATCGAATTTTCGGGTGTTTTGAGCCTGAATTTAAGATATAAACGGGTACTGAAGATGCATGCACATATCGACTTTTTGCACCTAAAATATCGATTTTGGGCATGTTTTGGGTCTGTATTTTGAAAACATTCTAGCATGAAGTAGGCATATACAGGTTGCTTCTGGGACCAAAAAATATCGAATTTTCGGGTGTTTTGAGCCTGAATTTGAGATATAAACGAGTACAGAAGATGCATGCACATATCGACTTGGGACACCTAAAATATAAATTTTTAGCATGTTTTAAACCTATATTTTGGGTCTGTATCTTGAAAACATTCTAGCATGGAGTAGGCATATACAGGTCGCTTCTGGGACCCAAAAATATCGAGTTTTCGGGTGTTTTGAGCTTGAATTTGAGATATAAACGTGTACTGAATATGCATGCACATATCGACTTTTTGCACCTAAAATATCGATTTTGGACATGTTTTGGGTCTGTTTCTTGAAAATATTCTAGCGTGGAGTAGATATATACAGGTCGCTTCTGGGACCAAAAAATATCGAATTTTCGCGTGTTTTGAGCCTGAATTTGAGATATAAACGAGTACAGAAGATGCATGCACATATCGACTTGGGACACCTAAAATATAAATTTTTAGCATGTTTTAAACCTATATTTTAAAAACATTCTAGCACTGAGTAGACATGTACAGATCGCTTCTGGGACCCAAAAATACCGAATTTTCGGGTGTTTTGAGCCTGAATTTGAGATATAAACGGGTACAGAAGATGCATGCACATATCGACTTTGGGCACCCAAAATATCGATTTTGAGCATGTTATGGGCCTATATTTTGAAAGTATTCTAACACGGAGTAGGCATGTACAGATCGCTTCTGGGACACAAAAATACCGAATTTTCGGGTGTTTTGAGCCTGAATTTGAGATATAAACGAGTACAGAAGATGCATGCACATATCGACTTGGGACACCTAAAATATAAATTTTTAGCATGTTTTAAACCAATATTTTAAAAACATTCTAGCACTGAGTAAACATGTACAGATCGCTTCTGGAACTTAAAATTATTGAATATTCGGGTGTTTGAGCCTGAATTTGAGATGTAAACCGGTACTGAAGATACATGCACATATCGACTTTTTGCACCAAAAATATTGATTTTAGACTTTTTTTGGGTCTGTATCTTGAAAACATTCTAGCAAGAAGTAGGCATGTACAGATCGCTTCTGGGACCACAAAATACCGAATTTTCGGGTGTTTTGAGCCTGAATTTGAGATATAAACGGGTGCAGAAGATGCATGCACATATCGACTTTGGGCACCCAAAATATCGATTTTGAGCATGTTTTATGGCCTGTATTTTTAAAGTACTCTAACACTGAGTAGGCATGTATACCAGATCGCTTCTGGGACCCAAAAATACCGAATTTTCGGGTGTTTCGAGCCTGAATTTAAGATATAAACGGGTACAGAAGATGCATGCACATATTGACTGTGGGCAGCTAAAATATCGATTTTCAGCATGTTTTGGGCATGTATTTTGAAAATACTTAAACACGGAGTAGGCATATACAGATTGCATCTAGGACCCAAAACCATCGAATTTTCGGGTGTTTTGAGCCTAAATTTGAGATATAAACTGGTACAGAATATCTATGCACACATCGACTTGAGATACCTAAAATATCGATTTTTAGCATATTTTTAGCCTATATTTTGCAAACATTCTAGCATTGAGTAGGCATGTTCAGATCTCTTCTTGGACCCAAAAATATCGAATTTTCGGGTGTTTTGAGCCTGAATTTGAGATATAAACGTGTACAGAAGATGCATGCACATATCGACTTTTTGCACCTAAAATATTGATTTTTAGCATGATTTAAGCCTATATTTTGAAAAAATTTCTAGCACTGAGAAGGCATGTACAGATCGCTTCTTGGACCCAAAAATACCGAATTTTCGGGTGTTTTGAGCCTGAATTTGAGATATAAACGGGTACAGAAGATGCATGCACTTATTGACTTGGGACACCTAAAATATCGATTTTTAGCATGTTTTGAGCCTATATTTTGAAAACATTCTAGGACTGAGTAGACATGTACAGATCGCTTCTGGAACCAATAATATCGAATTTTCGTGTGTTTTGAGCCTGCATTTGAGATATAAACGGCTACTGAAGATGCTAGCACATATCGACTTTGGGCACCTAAAATATAGATTTTTAGCTTGTTTTGGGCCTATATTTCAAAAATATTCTATTACTGAGTAGGCATGTACAGATCGCTTCTGGAACCAAAAATATCGAATTTTCGTGTGTTTTGAGCCTGTATTTGAGATATAAACGGGTACAGAAGATGCATTCACATATCGACTTTGGGCACCCAAAATATCGATTTTTAGCATGTTTTGGGCATGTATTTTGAAAATACTCTAACACGAAGTAGGCATGTACAGATATCTTCTGTGACACAAAAATATCGAATTTTCGGGTGTTTTGAGCCTGAATTTGGGATATAAACGTTTACAGAAGATGCATGCACATATCGACTTTGGACACCTAAAATATCGATTTTTAGCATGTTTTAGGCCTATATTTTGAAAATACTCTAACACAGAGTAGGCATGTACAGATCGCTTCTGGGACCCAAAAATATCTAATTTTCGGGTGTTTTGTACTTGAATTTGGGATATAAACGGGTACAGAAGATACATACACATATTGACTTTTGGCACCTCAAATATTGATTTTCAGCATGTTTTGGGCCTGTATTTTGAAAATACTCTAACACTGAATAGGCATGTACAGATTGCTTCTGGGGCCCAAAAACATCGAATTTTCGGGAATTTTGAGCCTTCATTTGAGATATAAACGGGTACTGAAGATGCATTCACATATCCAATTTTTGCACCTAAAATATCGATTTTGAGCATATTTTTGGTCTGCATCTTGAAAAGTTTCTAGCAAAGAGTAGGCATGTACAGATCGCTCCTGGGACCCAAAAATATCGAATTTTCGAGTGTTTTCAGCATGAATTTAAGATATAAACGGGTACAGAACATGCATGCACTTATTGACTTGGGACACCTAAAATATCGATTTTTAGCATGTTTTGAGCCTATATTTTGAAAACATTCTAGGACTGAGTAGACATGTACAGATCGCTTCTGGAACCAATAATATCGAATTTTCGTGTGTTTTGAGCCTGCATTTGAGATATAAACGGCTACTGAAGATGCTAGCACATATCGACTTTGGGCACCTAAAATATAGATTTTTAGCTTGTTTTGGGCCTATATTTTAAAAATATTCTATTACTGAGTAGGCATGTACAGATCGCTTCTGGAACCAAAAATATCGAATTTTCGTGTGTTTTGAGCCTGCATTTGAGATATAAACGGGTACAGAAGATGCATTCACATATCGACTTTGGGCACCCAAAATATCGATTTTCAGCATGTTTTGGGCATGTATTTTGAAAATACTCTAACACGAGTGACACAAAAATATCAAATTTTCGGGTGTTTTGAGCCTGAATTTGGGATATAAACGGGTACAGAAGATGCATGCACATATCGACTTTGGACACCTAAAATATCGATTTTTAGCATGTTTTAGGCCTATATTTTGAAAATACTCTAACACAGAGTAGACATGTACAGATCGCTTCTGGGACCCAAAAATATCGAATTTTCGGGTGTTTTGTACATGAATTTGGGATATAAACGGGTACAGAAGATACATACACATATTGACTTTTGGCACCTCAAATATTGATTTTCAGCATGTTTTGGGCCTGTATTTTGAAAATACTCTAACACTGAATAGGCATGTACAGATTGCTTCTGGGGCCCAAAAACATCGAATTTTCGAGAATTTTCACCCTGCATTTGAGATATAAACGGGTACTGAAGATGCATTCACATATCCAATTTTTGCACCTAAAATATCGATTTTGAGCATATTTTTGGTCTGCATCTTGAAAAGTTTCTAGCAAAGAGTAGGCATGTACAAGTCGCTTTTGGAACCAAAAAATATCGAATTTTCGAGTGTTTTGAGCCTGAATTTGAGATATAAACGGGTACAGAAGATGCATGCACATATCGACTATGTGGAGCTAAAATATCGATTTTCAGCATGCTTTGAGCATGTATTTTGAAAATACTCTAACACAGAGTAGGCATGTACAGATCGCTTCTGTCACCCTAAAATTTCGAATTTTCGGGTGTTTTGAGCCTGAATTTGAGATATAAACGGGTACTGAAGATGCATGCAGATATCAACTTTCAGCACCCAAGATATCGATTTTTAGCATGTTTTGGGCATGTATTTTGAAAATACTCTAACACGGAGTAGGCATGCACAGATCTCTTTTGGGACCCAAAAATATCGAATTTTCGGGTGTTTTGAGGTTGAATTTGTGATATAAACGGTTGCAGAAGATGCATACACATACTGACTTTGGGCACCTAATATATCGATTTACAGCATGTTTTGGGCCTGTATCTGAGTAGGCATGTACAGATCGCTTCTGGAACCCCAAAATATCGAATTTTTGGGTGTTTGTAGCCTGAATTTGAGATATAAACGGGTACTGAAGATGCATGAACATATCGACTTTTTGGCACCTAAAATATCGATTTTGAGCATGATTTGGGTCTGTATCTTGAAAACATTCTAACTAGGAGTAGGCATGTACAGATCGCTTGTAGGACCAAAAAATACCGAATTTTCAGATGTTTTGAGCCTGAATTTGAGATATCGTATTTTTGGGCACCTAAAATATCGATTTTTAGCATGTTTTAGGCCTGTATTTTGAAAACATTCTAGCACTGAGTAGGCATGTACAGATCGCTTCTTGGACCCAAAAATATCGAATTTTCGGGTGTTTTGAGCCTGAATTGGAGATATAAACGGGAACAGAAGATGCATGCACATATCGACTTTGGACACCTAAATTATCGATTTTTAGCATGTTTTGAGCCTATATTTTGAAAACATTCTAGCACTGAGTAGGCATGTACAGATCGCTTCGGGGACCCAAAAATATTGAATTTTCCGTTGTTTTTGAGCTTAAATTTGAGATATAAACAGGTACTGAAGATGCATGCAGATATCAACTTTGTGCACCCAAAATATCGATTTTTAGCATGTTTTGGGCCTATATTTTGAAAATACTCTAACACAGAGTAGGCATGTACAGATCGCTTTTGGGACCCAAAAATATCGAATTTTCGGGTGTTTTGAGCCTGAATTTGAGATATAAACGGGTACAGAAGATGCATGAACATATCGACTATGTGGAACAAAAATATCGATTTTCAACATGTTTTAGGCATGTATTTTGAAAATACTATAACACGGAGTAGCCACGTACAGATCGCTTTTGGGACCCAAAAATATCGAATTTTCGGGTGTTTTGAGTCTGTATTTGAGATATAAACGAGTACCGAAGATGCATGCACTTATCGACTTTTGGCACCCAAAATATCGATTTTTAGCATGTTTTAAGACTATATTTTGAAAACATTCTAGAACTGAGTAGGCATGTACAGATCGCTTCTGGGTCCCAAAAATATTGAATTTTTGGGTGTTTTATGCCTAAATTTGAGAAATAAACGGGTACTGAAAATGCATGCACATATCGACTTTGGGCACCTAAAAAATCGATTTTGAGCATGTTTTGGGTCTATATTTTGAAAACATTCCAGCAAAGAGTTGGCATGTACAGATCGTTTCTGGGCCCCAAAAATATCGAGTTTTCGGGTGTTTTGAGCCTGAATTTGAGATATAAACGGGTACAGAAGATGCATGCACTTATCGACTTTTGGCACTCAAAATATCGATTTTGAGCATGTTTTAGGCATCTATTTTGAAAATACAATAACACTAAGTAGGCATGTACAGATCGCTTCTGGGACCCAAAAATATTGAAGTTTCGGGTGTTTTGAGCCTGAATTTGAGATATAAACGGGTACAGAAGATGCATGCACATATTGACATTGGGCACCTAAAATATCGATTTTTAGCATGTATTGGGCCTATATTTTGAAAATATTCCAGCACTGAGTAGGCATGTACAGATCGCTTCTGGGACACAAAAATATCGAATTTTCGGGTGTTTTGAGCCTGAATTTGGGATATAAACGTGTACAAAAGATGTATGCACATATCGACTTTGGACACCTAAAATATCGATTTTTACCATGTTTTAAGACAATATTTTGAAAACATTCTAGCACTGAGTAGGCATGTACAGATCGCTTCTGGGTCCCAAAAATATTGAATTTTTGGGTGTTTTATGCCTAAATTTGAGAAATAAACGGGTACTGAAAATGCATGCACATATCGACTTTTTGAACCTAAAAAATCGATTTTGAGCATGTTTTGGGTCTATATTTTGAAAACATTCTAGCAAAGAGTTGGCATGTACAGATCGTTTCTGGGCCCCAAAAATATCGAGTTTTCGGGTGTTTTGCGCCTTAATTTGAGATATAAACGGGTACAGAAGATGCATGCACTTATCGACTTTTGGCACCCAAAATATCGATTTTGAGCATGTTTTAGGCATCTATTTTGAAAATACAATAACACTAAGTAGGCTTGTACAGATCGCTTCAGGGACCCAAAAATATCAAATTTTTGTGTGTTTTGAGCCTGAATTTCAGATATATACGGGTACAGAAGATGCATGCACATATCGACTTTGGGCACCTAAAATATCGATTTTCATCATGTTTTGGGCCTGTATTCTAGCACTAAGTAGTCATGTAAATATTCCTTCTGGGACCCAAAATTATCGAATTTTCGGGTGTTTTGAGCCTGAATTTGAGATATAAACCGGTACAGAAAATGCATGAACATATCGACATTTAGCACCTAAAATATCGATTTTTAGCATGTTTTAGGCCTACATTTAAAAAATATTCTAGCACTAAGTAGGCATGTACAGATCGCTTCAAGGACCCAAAAATATCGAATTTTCGGGTGTTTTGAGCCTGAATTTGGGATATAAACGGATACAAAAGATGTATGCACATATCGACTTTGGACACCTAAATTATAGATTTTTAGCATGTTTTAAGCCTATATTTTGAAAACTCTCTAGCACTGAGTAGGCATGTACAGATCGCTTCTGGAACCCAAAAATATTGAATTTTCCGTTATTTTGAGCCTGAATTTGAGATATAAACGGGTACTGAAGATGCATGCACATATCGACTTTGGGCACCCAAAATATCGATTTTTAGCATAATTTGGGCCTATATTTTGAAAGTATTCTAGCAATCAGTAGGCATGTTCAGATCGCTTCTGGGACAAAAAAATATCTAATTTTCGGGTGTTTTGAGCCTGAATTTGAGATATAAACGGGTATAGAAGATGCATACACATATTGACTTTGGGAACCTAAAATATCGATTTTGAGCATGTTTTGGGCCTGTATTTTGAAAATACTCTAACACGGAGTAGGCCTATACAGATCGCTTCAGGGACCCAAAAATATCGAACTTTCGGGTGTTTTGAGCGTGAATTTTGGATATAAACGGGTACAAAAGATGTATTCACATATCGACTTTGGACACCTAAAATATCGATTTTTATCATGCATTAAGCCTATATTTTAAAAACATTTTAGCACTGAGTAGGCATGTAAATATCCCTTCTGGGACCCAAAATTAACGAATTTTCGGGTGTTTTGAGCCTGAATTTGAGATATAAACCGGTACAGAAAATGCATGCTCATATCGACATTTAGCACCTAAAATATCGATTTTTAGCATGTTTTGGGCCTACATTTAAAAAATATTCTAGCACTGAGTAGGCATGTAAAGATCGCTTCAGAGACCCAAAATTATCGAATTTTCGGGTGTTTTGAGCCTGAATTTGGGATATAAACGGGTACAAAAGATGTATGCACATATCGACTTTGGACACCTAAATTATAGATTTTTAGCATATTTTGAGCCTATATTTTGAAAACGTTCTAGCACTGAGTAGGCATGTACAGATCGCTTCTGGAACCCAAAAATATTGAATTTTCCGTGGTTTTGAGCCTGAATTTGAGATATAAACGGGTACTAAAGATGCATGCACATATCGACTTTGGGCACCTAAAATATCGATTTTTAGCATGTTTTGGGCCTGTATTATGAAAGTACTCTAACACGGAGTAGGCATGTAAAGATCGCTTCTGGGACCCATAATTATCGAATTTTCTGGTGTTTTGAGCCTGAATTTGAGATATAAACCGGTACAGAAAATACATGCTCATATCGACATTTAGCACCTAAAATATCGATTTTTAGCATGTTTTGGGCCTACATTTAAAAAATATTCTAGCACTGAGTAGGCATGTACAGATCGCTTCAGGGACCCAAAAATATCGAATTTTCGGGTGTTTTGAGCCTGAATTTGGGATATAAACGGGTACAAAAGATGTATTCACATATCGATTTTGGACACCTAAATTATAGATTTTTAGCATGTTTTGAGCCTATATTTTGAAATCTTTCTAGCACTGAGTAGGCATGTACAGATCGCTTCTGGAACCCAAAAATATTGTATTTTCCGTTGTTTTGAGCCTGAATTTGAGATATAAACGGGTACTGAAGATGCATGCACATATCGACTTTGGACACCTAAAATATCTATTTTTAGCATGCTTTAAGCCTATATTTTGAAAACATTTTAGCACTGAGTAGGCATGTAAATATCCCTTCTTGGACTCAAAATTATCGAATTTTCGGGTGTTTTGAGCCTGAATTCGAGATATAAACCGGTACAGAAAATGCATGCTCATATCGACATTTAGCACCTAAAATATCGATTTTTAGCATGTTTTGGGCCTATATTTAAAAAATATTCTAGCACTGAGTAGGCATGTACAGATTGCTTCAGGGACCCAAAAATATCGAATTTTCGGGTGTTTTGAGCCTGAATTTGGGATATAAACGGGTACTGAAGATGCATGCACATATCTACTTTGGGCACCTAAAATATCGATTTTCAGCATGTTTTGGGCCTGTATTTTGAAAGTACTCTAACACGGAGTAGGCATGTACAGATCTCTTATGGGACCCAAAAATATCGAGTTTTCGGGTGTTTTGAGCCTGAATTTGAGATATAAACGGGTACAGAAGATGCATGCAGATATCGACTTTGGGCACCCAAAATATCGATTTTTAGCATGTTTTGGGCCTGTATTTTGAAAATATTCCAGCACTTAGTAGGCATGTACAGATCGCTTCAGGGACCCAAAAATATCGAATTTTCGGGTGTTTTGAGCCTGAATTTGGGATATAAACGGGTACTGAAGATGCATGCACATATCTACTTTGGGCACCTAAAATATCGATTTTCAGCATGTTTTGGGCCTGTATTTTGAAAGTACTCTAACACGGAGTAGGCATGTACAGATCTCTTATGGGACCCAAAAATATCGAGTTTTCGGGTGTTTTGAGCCTGAATTTGAGATATAAACGGGTACAGAAGATGCATGCAGATATCGACTTTGGGCACCTAAAATATCGATTTTTAGCATGTTTTGGGCCTATATTTTGAAAGTATTCTAGCAATGAGTAGGCATGTACAGATCGCTTCTGGGACAAAAAAATATCGAATTTTCGGATGTTTTCAGCCTGAATTTGGGATATAAACGGGTATAGAAGATACATACACATATTGACTTTGGAAATATAAAATATCGATTTTGAGCATGTTTTGGGCCTGTATTTTGAAAATACTCTAACACGGAGTAGGCATGTACAGATCGCTTCAGGGACCGAAAATTATCGAATTTTCGGGAGTTTTGAGCCTGAATTTGAGATATAAACCGGTACAGAAAATGCATGCTCATATCGACATTTAGCATATAAAATATCGATTTTTAGCATGTTTTGGGCCTACATTTAAATAATATTCTAGCACTGAGTAGGCATGTACAGATCCCTTCAGGGACCCAAAAATATCGAATTTTCGGGTGTTTTGAGCCTAAATTTCAGATATATACGGGTACAAAAGATGTATTCACATATCGACTTTGGACACCTAAATTATAGATTTTTAGCAAGTTTTGAGCCTATATTTTGAAATCTTTCTAGCACTGAGTAGGCATGTACAGATCGCTTCTGGAACCCAAAAATATTGTATTTTCCGTTGTTTTGAGCCTGAATTTGAGATATAAACGGGTACTGAAGATGCATGCACATATCGACGTTGGGAACCTAAAATATCGATTTTCAGGATGTTTTGGGCCTGTATTTTGAAAATACTCTAACACGGAGTAGGCATGTAAAGATCGCTTCTGGGACCCAAAATTATCGAATTTTCGGGAGTTTTGAGCCTGAATTTGAGATATAAACCAGTACAGAAAATGCATGCTAATATC
This sequence comes from Petrolisthes cinctipes, assembly GCA_033782935.1. Classification (NCBI taxonomy): domain Eukaryota; kingdom Metazoa; phylum Arthropoda; class Malacostraca; order Decapoda; family Porcellanidae; genus Petrolisthes; species Petrolisthes cinctipes. Next base: position 83,826 of record JAWQEG010004116.1, read on the forward strand.
GACATTTAGCACATAAAATATCGATTTTTAGTATGTTTTGGGCGTATATTTTAAAAATATTCTAGCACTGAGTAGGCATGTACAGATCGCTTCTGGGACCCAAAAATATCGAATTTTCGGGTGTTTTGAGCCTGAATTTTGGATATAAACGGGTACAAAAGATGTATGCACATATCGACTTTCGACACCTAAAATATCGATTTTTAGCATGTTTCAAGCCTATATTTTGAAAACATTCTAGCACTGTGTAGACATGTACAGATCTCTTCTAAAAACCCAAAAATGTTGAATTTTTGGGTGTTTTGAGACTGAATTTGAGATATAAACGGGTACTGAAGATGCAGGCACATATCGACTTTTTGCACCAAAAATATCGATTTTGAGCTTGTTTTGGGTCTGTATCTTGAAAATATTCTAATAAGGAGTAGGCATGTACAGATCGCTTCTGGGACCCAAAAATACCGAGTTCTCGGGTGTTTTGAGCCTGAATTTGAGATATAAACGGATACTGAAGATGCATGCACATATCGACTTTTTGCACCTAATATATCGATTTTGAGCATGTTTTGTGTCTGTATCTTGAAAACATTCCAAGAAGGAGTAGGTTCGTACAGATCGCTTCTGGGACCCAAAAATACCGAGTTCTCGGGTGTTTTGAGCTTGAATTTGAGATATAAACGGGTACAGAAGATGCATGCAGATATCGACTTTGGGCATCCAAAATATCGATTTTTAGCATGTTTTGGGCCTATATTTTGAAAGTATTCTAGCAATGAGTAGGCATGTACAGATCGCTTCTTGGGCAAAAAAATATCGAATTTTCGGATGTTTTCAGCCTGAATTTGGGATATAAACGGGTATAGAAGATACATACACATATTGACTTTGGAAATATAAAATATCGATTTTGAGCATGTTTTGGGCCTGTATTTTGAAAATACTCTAACACGGAGTAGGCATGTACAGTTTGCTTCAGGGACCCAAAAATATCGAATTTTCGGGTGTTCTGAGCCTGAATTTTGGATATAAACGGGTACAAAAGATGTATGCACGTATCGAATTTGGACACCTAAAATATCGATTTTTAGCATGCTTTAAGCCTATATTTTGAAAACATTTTAGCACTGAGTAGGCATGTAAATATCCCTTCTGGGACCCAAAATTATCGAATTTTCGGGTGTTTTGAGCCTGAATTTGAGATATAAACCGGTACAGAAAATGCATGCTCATATCGACATTTAGCACCTAAAATATCGATTTTAGGCATGTTTTAGGCCTACATTTAAAAAATATTCTAGCACTGAGTAGGCATGTACAGATCGCTTCAGGAACAAAAAAATATTGAATTTTCGGGTGTTTTGAGCCTGAATTTGGGATATAAACGGGTACAAAAGATGTATGCACATATCGACTTTGGACACCTAAATTATAGATTTTCAGCATGTTTTGAGCCTATATTTTGAAAACTTTCTAGCACTGAGTAGGCATGTACAGATCACTTCTGGAACCCAAAAATATTTAATTTTCCGTTGTTTTGAGCCTGAATTTGAGATATAAACGGGTACTGAAGATGCATTCACATATCGACTTTGGGCACCTAAAATATCGATTTTCAGCATGTTTTGGGCCTGTATTTTGAAAGTACTCTAACACGGAGAAGGCATATACAGATCTCTTCTGGGACCCAAAAATATCGAGTTTTCGGGTTTTTTGAGCCTGAATTTGAGATATAAACGTATACAGAAGATGCATGCAGATATCGACTTTGGGCACCCAAAATATCGATTTTAGCATGTTTTGGGCCTATATTTTGAAAGTATTCTAGCAATGAGTAGGCATGTACAGATCGCTTCTGGGACCCAAAAATATCGAATTTTCGGGTGTTTTGAGCCTGAATTTGGGATATAAACGGGTACAGAAAATGCATACACATATTGACTTTGGGCACCTAAAATATCGATTTTCAGCATGTTTTGGGCCTGTATTTTGAAAATACTCCAACACGGAATAGGCAGGTACAGATTGCTTCTGGGACCCAAAAATATCGAGTTTTCGGGTATTTTGAGCCTAAATTTGAGATATAATCGGGTACAGAAGATGCATGCACATATCGACTTTGGGCACCTAAAATATCGATTTTCAGCATGTTTTGGGCCTGTATTTTGAAAGTACTCTAACACGGAGTAGGCATGTACAGATCTCTTCTGGGACCCAAAAATATCGAATTTTCGGTTGTTTTGAGCCTGAATTTGAGATATAATCGGGAACTGAAGATGCATGCACATATCGACTTTTCGCACCTAAAATATCGATTTTTAGCATGTTTTGGGTCTGTATTTTATAAAACATTCTAGCAAAGAGTAGACATGTACAGGTCGCTTCTGGGACCCAAAAATATTGAATTTTCGGGTGTTAGAGCCTGAATTTGGGATATAAACGGGTACAAATGATGTATGCACATATAGACTTTGGACACCTAAAATATTAAATTTTAGCCTGTTTTAAGCCTATATTTTGAAAACATTCTGGCACTGAGTAGGCATGTACAGATCTCTTATGGGACCCAAAAATATCGAGTTTTCGGGTGTTTTGAGCCTGAATTTGAGATATAAACGGGTACAGAAGATGCATGCAGATATCGACTTTGGGCACCCAAAATATCGATTTTTAGAATGTTTTGGGCCTCTATTTTGAAAGTATTCTAGCAATGAGTAGGCATGTACAGATCGCTTCCGGGACAAAAAAATATCGAATTTTCGGGTGTTTTCAGCCTGAATTTGGGATAAATACGGGTATAGAAGATGCATACACATATTGACTTTGGGAACCTAAAATATCGATTGTGAGCATGTATTGGGCCTGTATTTTGAAAATACTCTAACACGGAGTAGGCATGTAAAGATCGCTTCTGGGACCCAAAATTATCGAATTTTCGGGAGTTTTGAGCCTGAATTTGAGATATAAACCGGTACAGAAAATGCATGCTCATATCGACATTTAGCACCTAAAATATCGATTTTTAGCATGTTTTGGGCCTATATTTTAAAAATATTCTATCACTGAGTAGGCATGTACAGATCGCTTCTGGAACCCAAAAATATTTAATTTTCCGTTGTTTTGAGCCTGAATTTGAGATATAAACGGGTACTGAAGATGCATGCCCATATCGACTTTGGGCACCTAAAATATCGATTTTGAGCATGTTTTAGGCATGTATTTTGAAAATACTCTAACACGGAGTAGGCATGTAAAGATCGCTTCTGGGACGCATAATTATCGAATTTTCGGGTGTTTTGACCCTGAATTTTAGATATAAACCGGTACAGAAAATGCATGCTCATATCGACATTTAGCACCTAAAATATCGATTTTTAGCATGTTTTGGGCCTATATTTTAAAAATATTCTATCACTGAGTAGGCATGTACAGATCGCTTCTGGGACAAAAAAATATCAAATTTTCGGGTGTTTTAAGCCTGAATTTGGGATATAAACGGGTACAAAAGATGTATGCACATATCGACTTTTTGCACCTAAAATATCGATTTTGAGCATGTTTTGGGTCTGTATTTTGAAAACATTCTAGCAAAGAGTAGGCATGTACAGATCGCTTCTTGGACACAAAAATATCGAATTTTTGGGTGTTTTGAGCCTAAATTTCAGATATATACGGGTACGGAAGATGCATGCACATATCGACTTTGCACACCTAAATTATAGATTTTTAGCATGTTTTGAGCCTATATTTTGAAAACATTCTAGCACTGAGTAGGCATGTACAGATCGCTTCTGGAACCCAAAAATATTGAATTTTCCGTTGTTTTAAGCCTGAATTTGAGATATAAACAAGTACTGAAGATGCATACACATATCGACTTTGGGCACCTAAAATATCGATTTTCAGCATGTTTTGGGCCTGTATTTTGAAAGTACTCTAACACGGAGTAGGCATGTACAGATCTCTTCTGGGACCCAAAAATATCGAGTTTTCGGATGTTTTGAGCCTGAATTTAAGATATAAACGGGTACAGAAGATGCATGCAGATATCGACTTTGGGCATCCAAAATATCGATTTTTAGCATGTTTTGGGCCTATATTTTGAAAGTATTCTAGCAATGAGTAGGCATGTACAGATCGATTCTGGGACAAAAAAAATCGAATTTTCGGATGTTTTCAGCCTGAATTTGGGATATAAACGGGTATAGAAGATACATACACATATTGTCTTTGGAAATATAAAATATCGATTTTGAGCATGTTTTGGGCCTGTATTTTGAAAATACTCTAACACGGAGTAGGCATGTACAGTTTGCTTCAGGGACCCAAAAATATCGAATTTTCGGGTGCTCTGAGCCTGAATTTTGGATATAAACGGGTTCAAAAGATGTATGCACATATCGAATTTGGACACCTAAAATATCGATTTTTAGCATGCTTTAAGCCTATATTTTGAAAACATTTTAGCACTGAGTAGGCATGTAAATATCCCTTCTGGGACCCAAAATTATCGAATTTTCGGGAGTTTTGAGCCTGAATTTGAGATATAAACCGGTACAGAAAATGCATGCTCATATCGACATTTAGCACCTAAAATATCGATTTTAGGCATGTTTTAGGCCTACATTTAAAAAATATTCTAGCACTGAGTAGGCATGTACAGATCGCTTCTGGGACCCAAAAATATCGAATTTTCGGGTGTTTTGAGCCTGAATTTTGGATATAAACGGGTACAAAAGATATATGCACATATCGACTTTCGACACCTAAAATATCGATTTTTAGCATGTTTTAAGCCTATATTTTGAAAACTTTCTAGCACTGAGTAGACATGTACAGATCGCTTCTGAAAACCCAAAAATGTTGAATTTTTGGGTGTTTTGAGCCTGAATTTGAGATATAAACGGGTACTGAAGATGCAGGCACATATCGACTTTTTGCACCAAAAATATCGATTTTGAGCTTGTTTTGGGTCTGTATCTTGAAAATATTCTAATAAGGAGTAGGCATGTACAGATTGCTTCTGGGACCCAAAAATACAGAGTTCTTGGGTGTTTTGAGCCTGAATTTGAGATATAAACGGGTACTGAAGATGCATGCACATATCGACTTTGGGCACCTAAAATATCGATTTTGAGCATGTTTTAGGCATGTATTTTGAAAATACTCTAACACGGAGTAGGCATGTAAAGATCGATTATGGGACCCATAATTATCGAATTTTCGGGTGTTTTGACCCTGAATTTGAGATATAAACCGGTACAGAAAATGCATGCTCATATCGACATTTAGCACCTAAAATATCGATTTTTAGCATGTTTTGGGCCTATATTTTAAAAATATTCTATCACTGAGTAGGCATGTACAGATCGCTTCTGGGACAAAAAAATATCGAATTTTAGGGTGTTTTAAGCCTGAATTTGGGATATAAACGGGTACAAAAGATGTATGCACATATCGACTTTTTGCACCTAAAATATCGATTTTGAGCATGTTTTGGGTCTGTATTTTGAAAACATTCTAGCAAAGAGTAGGCATGTACAGATCGCTTCTGGGACACAAAAATATCGAATTTTTGGGTGTTTTGAGCCTAAATTTCAGATATATACGGGTACAGAAGATGCATGCACATATCGACTTTGCACACCTAAATTATAGATTTTTAGCATGTTTTGAGCCTATATTTTGAAAACATTCTAGCACTGAGTAGGTATGTACAGATCGCTTCTGGAACCCAAAAATATTGAATTTTCCGTTGTTTTAAGCCTGAATTTGAGATATAAACGGGTACTGAAGATGCATGCACATATCGACTTTGGGCACCTAAAATATCGATTTTCAGCATGTTTTGGGCCTGTATTTTGAAAGTACTCTAACACGGAGTAGGCATGTACAGATCTCTTCTGGTACCCAAAAATATCGAGTTTTCGGGTGTTTTGAGCCTGAATTTGAGATATAAACGGGTATAGAAGATGCATACACATATTGACTTTGGGAACCTAAAATATCGATTTTCAGCATGTTTTGGGCCTGTATTTTGTAAATACTCTAACACGGAGTAGGCATGTACAGTTTGCTTCAGGGACCCAGAAATATCGAATTTTCGGGTGTTCTGAGCCTGAATTTTGGATATAAACGGGTACAAAAGATGTATGCACATATCGAATTTGGACACCTAAAATATCGATTTTTAGCATACTTTAAGCCTATATTTTGAAAACATTTTAGCACTGAGTAGGCATGCAAATATCCTTTCTGGGACCCAAAATTATCGAATTTTCTGGTGTTTTGAGCCTGAATTTGAGATATAAACCGGTACAGAAAATGCATGCTCATATCGACATTTAGCACCTAAAATATCGATTTTAGGCATGTTTTAGGCCTACATTTAAAAAATATTCTAGCACTGAGTAGGCATGTACAGATCGCTTCAGGAACAAAAAAATATTGAATTTTCGGGTGTTTTGAGCCTGAATTTGGGATATAAACGGGTACAAAAGATGTATGCACATATCGACTTTGGACACCTAAATTATAGATTTTCAGCATGTTTTGAGCCTATATTTTGAAAACTTTCTAGCACTGAGTAGGCATGTACAGATCACTTCTGGAACCCAAAAATATTTAATTTTCCGTTGTTTTGAGCCTGAATTTGAGATATAAACGGGTACTGAAGATGCATTCACATATCGACCTTGGGGACCTAAAATATCGATTTTCAGCATGTTTTGGGCCTGTATTTTGAAAGTACTCTAACACGGAGAAGGCATGTACAGATCTCTTCTGGGACCCAAAAATATCGAGTTTTCGGGTTTTTTGAGCCTGAATTTGAGATATAAACGTGTACAGAAGATGCATGCAGATATCGACTTTGGGCACCCAAAATATCGATTTTAGCATGTTTTGGGCCTGTATTTTGAAAGTACTCTAACACGGAGTCGGCATGTACAGATCTCTTCTGGTACCCAAAAATATCGAGTTTTCGGGTGTTTTGAGCCTGAATTTGAGATATAAACGGGTATAGAAGATGCATACACATATTGACTTTGGGAACCTAAAATATCGATTTTCAGCATGTTTTGGGCCTGTATTTTGAAAATACTCTAACACGGAGTAGGCATGTACTGTTTGCTTCAGGGACCCAAAAATATCGAATTTAAAGGTGTTTTCAGCCTGAATTTGGGATAAAAACGGGTATAGAAGATGCATACACATATTGACTTTGGGAACCTAAAATATCGATTGTGAGCATGTATTGGGCCTGTATTTTGAAAATACTCTAACACGAAGAAGGCAAATGTAAAGATTGCTTCTGGGACCCAAAATTATCGAATTTTCGGGAGTTTTGAGCCTGAATTTGAGATATAAACCGGTACAGAAAATGCATGCTCATATCGACATTTAGCACCTAAAATATCGATTTTTAGTATGTTTTGGGCGTATATTTTAAAAATATTCCAGCACTGAGTAGGCATGTACAGATCGCTTATGGGACCCAAAAATATCGAATTTTCGGGTGTTTTGAGCCTGAATTTTGGATATAAACGGGTACAAAAGATGTATGCACATATCGACTTTGGACACCTAAAATATCGATTTTTAGCATGTTTTAAGCCTATATTTTGAAAACATTCTAGCACTGTGTAGACATGTACAGATCGCTTCTGAAAACCCAAAAATGTTGAATTTTTGGGTGTTTTGATCCTGAATTTGAGATATAAACGGGTACTGAAGATGCAAGCACATATCGACTTTTTGCACCAAAAATATCGATTTTGAGCTTGTTTTGGGTCTGTATCTTGAAAACATTCCAAGAAGGAGTAGGTTCGTACAGATCGCTTCTGGGACCCAGAAATATCGAATTTTAGGGTGTTTTGAGCCTGAATTTGGGATATAAACGGGTACAAAAGATGCATGCACATATCGACTTTGGGCACCCAAAATATCGATTTTAGCAAGTTTTGGGCCTATATTTTGAAAGTATTCTAGCAATGAGTAGGCATGTACAGATCGCTTCTGGGACCCAAAAATATTGAATTTTCGGGTGTTTTGAGCCTGAATTTGGGATATAAACGGGTACAGAAGATGCATACACATATTGACTTTGGGCACCTAAAATATCGATTTTCAGCATGTTTTGGGCCTGTATTTTGAAAATACTAAATCACGGAATAGGCAGGTACAGATTGCTTCTGGGACCCAAAAATATCGAATTTTCGGGTATTTTGAGCCTAAATTTGAGATATAATCGGGTACAGAAGATGCATGCACATATCGACTTTGGGCACCTAAAATATCGATTTTCAGCATGTTTTGGGCCTGTATTTTGAAAGTACTCTAACACGGAGTAGGCATGTTCAGATCGCTTCTGAGACCCAAAAATATTGAATTTTCGGGTGATTTGAGCCTGTATTTGAGATATAAACGGGTACAGAAGATGCATGCACATATTGACTTTGTGGAGCTAAAATATCGATTTTGAGCATGTTTTGGGCATGTATTTTGAAGATACTCTAACACGGAGTAGGCATGTACAGATCGCTTCTGGGACCCAAAAATATCGAATTTTCGGTTGTTTTGAGCCTGAATTTGAGATATAATCGGGTACTGAAGATGCATGCACATATCGACTTTGGGCACCTAAAATATCGATTTTTAGCATGTTTTGGGTCTGTATTTTATAAAACATTCTAGCAAAGAGTAGGCATGTACAGGTCGCTTCTGGGACCCAAAAATTCTGAATTTTCGGGTGTTAGAGCCTGAATTTGGGATATAAACGGGTACAAATGATGTATGCACATATCGACTTTGGACACCTAAAATATTAAATTTTAGCATGTTTTAAGCCTATATTTTGAAAACATTCTGGCACTGAGTAGGCATGTACAGATCTCTTATGGGACCCAAAAATATCGAGTTTTCGGGTGTTTTAAGCCTGAATTTGAGATATAAACGGGTACAGAAGATGCATGCAGATATCGACTTTGGGCACCCAAAATATCGATTTTTAGAATGTTTTGGGCCTATACTTTGAAAGTATTCTAGCAATGAGTAGGCATGTACAGATCGCTTCTGGGACAAAAAAATATCGAATTTTCGGGTGTTTTCAGCCTGAATTTGGGATAAAAACGGGTATAGAAGATGCATACACATATTGACTTTGGGAACCTAAAATATCGATTGTGAGCATGTATTGGGCCTGTATTTTGAAAATACTCTAACACGGAGTAGGCATGTAAAGATCGTTTCTGGGACCCAAAATTATCGAATTTTCGGGAGTTTTAAGCCTGAATTTGAGATATAAACCGGTACAGAAAATGCATGCTCATATCGACATTTAGCACCTAAAATATCGATTTTTAGTATGTTTTGGGCGTATATTTTAAAAATATTCTAGCACTGAGTAGGCATGTACAGATCGCTTCTGGGACCCAAAAATACCGAGTTCTCGGTTGTTTTGAGCCTGAATATAAGATATAAACGGATACTAAAGATGCATGCACATATCGACTTTGGGCACCCAAAATATCGATTTTAGCATGTTTTGGGCCTATATTTTGAAAGTATTCTAGCAATGAGTAGGCATGAACAGATCGCTTCTGGGACCCAAAAATATCGAATTTTCGGGTGTTTTGAGCCTAAATTTCAGATATATACGGGTACAGAAGATGCATGCACATATCGACTTTGCACACCTAAATTATAGATTTTTAGTATGTTTTGAGCCTATATTTTGAAAACATTCTAGCACTGAGTAGGCATGTACAGATCGCTTCTGGAACCCAAAAATATTGAATTTTCCGTTGCTTTGAGCATGAATTTGAGATATAAACGGGTACTGAAGATGCATGCACATATCGACTTTGGGCACCTAAAATATCGATTTTGAGCATGTTTTGGGCCTGTAATTTGAAAATACTCTAACACTAAGTAGGCATGTACAGATCGCTTCTGGGACCAAAAAATATCGAATTTTCGGGTGTTTTGAGCCTGAATTTGGGTTATAAACGGGTACAGAAGAAGCATACATATATTGACTTTGGGCACCTAAAAGATCGATTTCAGCTTGTTTTGGGCCTGTAATTTGAAAATACTCTAACACTAAGTAGGCATGTACAGATCGCTTCTGGGACCAAAAAATATCGAATTTTCGGGTGTTTTGAGCCTGAATTTGGATTATAAACGGTTACAGAAGATGCATGCAGATATCGACTTTGGACACCTAAAATATCAATTTTCAGCATGTTTTGGGCATGTAATTTGAAAATACTGTAACACGGAGTTGGTATTTACAGATCGCTTTTAGGACCCAAAAACATTGAATTTTCTTGTGTCTTGAGCCTGAATTTGAGATATAAACGGGTACTGAAGATGCATGCACATATCGACTTTGGACACCTAAAATATCGATTTTTAGCATGTATTGAGCCTATATTTTGAAAATCTTCTGACACTGTGAAGGCATGTACAGATCGCTTTTGGGAACCAAAAATATCGAATTTTCGGGTGTTTTGAGCCTGAATTTGGGATATAAACGGGTACAGAAGATAAATACACATATTGACTTTGGGCACCTCAAATATCAATTTTCAGCATGTTTGGGGCCTATATTTTGAAAATACTCTAACACGGAGTAGGCATGTACAGATCGTTTCTGGGACACAAAAATATCGAATTTTCGGGTGTTATGAGGCTGAATTGGAGATATAAACGGGTACAGAAGATGCATGCACATATCGTCTTTGGGCACCCAAAATATCGATTTTTAGCATGTTTTGGGCCTATATTTTGAAAATATTCTAGCACTGAGTAGGCATGTACAGATCGCTTCTAGGACCCAATTATTTTGAATTTTCGGGTGTTTTGAGCCTGAATTTGGGATATAAACGGGTACAGAAGATGCATACACATATTGACTTTGTGCACCTAAAATATCGATTTTCAGCATGTTTTGGGCCTATATTTTAAAAACATTCTAGCAGTAAGTAGACCTGTACAGATCGCTTCTGGGACGCAAAAATATCGAATTTTTGGGTGTTTTGAGCCTAAATTTCAGATATATACGGGTACAGAAGATGCATGCACATATCGACTTTGCACACCTAAATTATAGATTTTTAGCATGTTTTGAGCCTATATTTTGAAAACATTCTAGCACTGAGTAGGCATGTACAGATCGCTTCTGGAACCCAAAAATATTGAATTTTCCGTTGCTTTGAGCCTGAATTTGAGATATAAACGGGTACTGAAGATGCATGCACATATCGTCTTTGGGCACCTAAAATATCGATTTTCAGCATGTTTTGGGCCTGTATTTTGAAAGTACTCTAACACGGATTAGGCATGTACAGATCTCTTCTGGTTCCCAAAAATATCGAGTTGTCGGGTGTTTTGAGCCTGAATTTGAGATATAAACGGGAATAGAAGATGAATACACATATTGACTTCGGGAACCTAAAATATCGATTTTGAGCATGTTTTGGGCCTGTAATTTGAAAATACTCTAACACTTAGTAGGCATGTACAGATCGCTTCTGGGACCAAAAAATATCGAATTTTCGGGTGTTTTGAGCCTGAATTTGGGTTATAAACGGGTACAGAAGAAGCATACATATATTGACTTTGGGCACCTAAAAGATCGATTTCAGCTTGTTTTGGGGCTGTAATTTGAAAATACTCTAACACTAAGTAGGCATGTACAGATCGCTTCTGGGACCAAAAAATATCGAATTTTCGGGTGTTTTGAGCCTGAATTTGGATTATAAACGGTTACAGAAGATGCATGCAGATATCGACTTTGGACACCTAAAATATCGTTTTTTAGCATGTATTGAGCCTATATTTTGAAAACATTTTAGCGCTGAGTAGTAATGTACAGATCGCTTCTGGGACCCAAAAATATCGAATTTTCGGGTGTTTTGAACATGAATTTGAGATATAAACGGGTACTGAAGATGAATTCACATATCGACTTTTTGCACCTAAAATATCGATTTTGAGCATGTTTTGGGTCTGTATCTTGAAATCATTCTAGCAACGAGTAGGCATTTACAGATCCCTTCTGGGACCCAATAATATCGAATTTTCGGGTGTTTTGAACATGAATTTGAGATATAAACGGGTACTGAAGATGAATTCACATATTGACTTTTTGCACCTAAAATATCGATTTTTAACATGTTTTGGGTCTGTATCTTGAAAACATTCTAGCAAGGAGAAGGCATGTACAGATCCTTTCTGGGACCCCAAAATATCGAATTTTCGGGTGTTTTGAGCCTTAATTTGAGATATAAACGTGTACAGAAGATGCATGCACATATAGACTTTGGGCACCCATAATATCAATTTTTAGCATATTTTGGGCCTATATTTTGAAAATATTCTGACACTGTGTAGGCATGTACAGATCGCTTTTGGGACCCAAAAATATCGAATTTTCGGGTGTTTTGAGCCTGAATTTGGGATATAAACGGGTACAGAAGATAAATACACATATTGACTTTGGGCACCTCAAATATCAATTTTCAGCATGTTTTGGGCATGTAATTTGAAAATACTGTAACACGGAGTTGGTATTTACAGATCGCTTTTAGGACCCAAAAACATTGAATTTTCGGGTGTCTTGAGCCTGAATTTGAGATATAAACGGGTACTGAAGATGCATGCACATATCGACTTTGGACACCTAAAATATCGATTTTTAGCATGTATTGAGCCTATATTTTGAAAATCTTCTGACACTGTGAAGGCATGTACAGATCGCTTTTGGGAACCAAAAATATCGAATTTTCGGGTGTTTTGAGCCTGAATTTGGGATATAAACGGGTACAGAAGATAAATACACATATTGACTTTGGGCACCTCAAATATCAATTTTCAGCATGTTTGGGGCCTATATTTTGAAAATACTCTAACACGGAGTAGGCATGTACAGATCGCTTCTGGGACACAAAAATATCGAATTTTCGGGTGTTATGAGGCTGAATTGGAGATATAAACGGGTACAGAAGATGCATGCACATATCGTCTTTGGGCACCCAAAATATCGATTTTTAGCATGTTTTGGGCCTATATTTTGAAAATATTCTAGCACTGAGTAGGCATGTACAGATCGCTTCTAGGACCCAATTATTTTGAATTTTCGGATGTTTTGAGCCTGAATTTGGGATATAAACGGGTACAGAAGATGCATACACATATTGACTTTGTGCACCTAAAATATCGATTTTCAGCATGTTTTGGGCATGTATTTTGAAAATACTCTAGCACGAAGTAGGCATGTACAGATAGCTTGTTGAACCCAAAAATATCGAATTTTCGCGAAGTTTTGACCTTGAATTTGGGATATAAACGGGTACAAAAGATGTATGCACATATCGACTTTGGACACCTAAAATATCGATTTTTAGCATGTTTTGGGACTATATTTTGAAAATATTCAAACACGGAGTAGGCATGTACAGATCGCTTTTGGGACTCAAAAATATCGAACTTTCGGGTGTTTTGAGCCTGAATTTGAGATATAAACGGGTACAGAAGATGCATGCACATATCGACTTTGGACACCTAAAATATCGATTTTGTGCATGTTTTGGGCCTGTATTGAGAAAATATGATTTCTCTGAGTAGGCATGTACAGATCGCTTCTGGGACCCAATAAAATCGAATATTCGGGTGTTTTGAGCCTGAATTTGGGATATAAACGATTACAGAAGATGCATACACATATCGACTTTGGGCAGCCAAAATATCGATTTTTAGCATGTTTTAAGCCAATATATTGAAAATATTCTAGCACTGAGTAGACATGTACAGATCGCTTCCGGGCCCCAATAAAATCGAATATTTGGGTGTCTTGAGGCTTAATTTGGGATATAAACGGGTACAGAAGATGCATACACATATTGACTTTGAGCACCCAAAATATCGATTTTTAGCATGTTTTGGGCCTATATTATGAAAATATTCTATCACTGAGTAGGCATGTACAGATCGCTTGTAAGACCCAAAAATATTGAATTTTCGCGTGTTTTTAGCTTAAATTTGGGATATAAACGGGTACAAAAGATGTATGCACATATCGACTTTGGACACCTAAAATATCGATTTTTAGCATGTTTTGGTACTATATTTTGAAAATATTCTAACACGGAGTAGGCATGTACAGATCGCTTCTGGGACTCAAAAATATCGAATTTTCGGGTGTTTTGAGCCTAAATTTGAGATGTAAACGGGTACAGAAGAAGCATACACATATTGACTTTGGGCACCTAAAATATCGATTTTCAGCATGTTTTGGGCCTGTATTTTGAAATTAGTCTAACACGGAGTTGGCATTTACCGATCGCTTCTGGGACCCAAAAATATCGAATTTTAGGTAATTTGAGCCTGAATTTGAGATATAAACGGGTACAGAAGATGCATAAAGATATTAACTATTGGCACCTAAAATATTGATTTTTAGCATCTTTTGGGACAATATTTTCGTAATATTCTAACACGGAGTTGGCATATACAGATCGCTTCTGAGACCCAAAAATATCGAATTTTCGGGTGTTTTGAGCCTGAATTTGGGATATAAACGGGTACAGAAGATGCATGCACATATCGACTTTTGGGCACCTAAAATATCGATTTTGAGCATGTTTTGGGTCTGTATCTTGAAAAGATTCTAACTAGGAGTAGGCATGTACAGATCGCTTCTGGGACCCAAAAATATCGAATTTTCGGGTGTTTTGAGGTTGAATTTGGGATATAAACGGGTACTGAAGATGAATTCACGTATCGACTTTTTGCACCTAAAATATCGATTTTGAGCATGTTTTGGGTCTGTATCTTGAAAGTACTCTAACACGGAGTAGGCATGTACAGATCTCTTCTGGTTCCCAAAAATATCGAGTTGTCGGGTGTTTTGAGCCTGAATTTGAGATATAAACGGGAATAGAAGATGAATACACATATTGACTTCGGGAACCTAAAATATCGATTTTGAGCATGTTTTGGGCCTGTAATTTGAAAATACTCTAACATTAAGTAGGCATGTACAGATCGCTTCTGGGACCAAAAAATATCGAATTTTCGGGTGTTTTGAGCCTGAATTTGGGTTATAAACGGGTACAGAAGAAGCATACATATATTGACTTTGGGCATCTAAAAGATCGATTTCAGCTTGTTTTGGGCCTGTAATTTGAAAATACTCTAACACTAAGTAGGCATGTACAGATCGCTTCTGGGACCAAAAAATATCGAATTTTCGGGTGTTTTGAGCCTGAATTTGGGTTATAAACGGGTACAGAAGATGCATGCAGATATCGACTTTGGACACCTAAAATATCGATTTTTAGCATGTATTGAGCCTATATTTTGTAAACATTTTAGCGCTGAGTAGTAATGTACAGATCGCTTCTGGGACCCAAAAATATCGAATTTTCGGGTGTTTTGAACATGAATTTGAGATATAAACGGGTACTGAAGATGAATTCACGTATCGACTTTTTGCACCTAAAATATCGATTTTGAGCATGTTTTGGGTCTGTATCTTGAAATCATTCTAGCAACGAGTAGGCATTTACAGATCCCTTCTGGGACCCAATAATATCGAATTTTCGGGTGTTTTGAACATGAATTTGAGATATAAACGGGTACTGAAGATGAATTCACATATTGACTTTTTGCACCTAAAATATCGATTTTTAACATGTTTTGGGTCTGTATCTTGAAAACATTCTAGCAAGGAGAAGGCATGTACAGATCCTTTCTGGGACCCCAAAATATCGAATTTTCGGGTGTTTTGAGCCTTAATTTGAGATATAAACGTGTACAGAAGATGCATGCACATATAGACTTTGGGCACCCATAATATCGATTTTTAGCATATTTTGGGCCTATATTTTGAAAATATTCTGACACTGTGTAGGCATGTACAGATCGCTTTTGGGACCCAAAAATATCGAATTTTCGGGTGTTTTGAGCCTGAATTTGGGATATAAACGGGTACAGAAGATAAATACACATATTGACTTTGGGCACCTCAAATATCAATTTTCAGCATGTTTTGGGCATGTAATTTGAAAATACTGTAACACGGAGTTGGTATTTACAGATCGCTTTTAGGACCCAAAAACATTGAATTTTCGGGTGTCTTGAGCCTGAATTTGAGATATAAACGGGTACTGAAGATGAATGCACATATCGACTTTGGACACCTAAAATATCGATTTTTAGCATGTATTGAGCCTATATTTTGAAAATCTTCTGACACTGTGAAGGCATGTACAGATCGCTTTTGGGAACCAAAAATATCGAATTTTCGGGTGTTTTGAGCCTGAATTGGAGATATAAACGGGTACAGAAGATGCATGCACATATCGTCTTTGGGCACCCAAAATATCGATTTTTAGCATGTTTTGGGCCTATATTTTGAAAATATTCTAGCACTGAGTAGGCATGTACAGATCGCTTCTAGGACCCAATTATTTTGAATTTTCGAGTGTTTTGAGCCTGAAATTGGGATATAAACGGGTACAGAAGATGCATACACATATTGACTTTGTGCACCTAAAATATCGATTTTCAGCATGTTTTGGGCCTATATTTTAAAAACATTCTAGCAGTAAGTAGACCTGTACAGATCGCTTCTGGGACGCAAAAATATCGAATTTTTGGGTGTTTTGAGCCTAAATTTCAGATATATACGGGTACAGAAGATGCATGCACATATCGACTTTGCACACCTAAATTATAGATTTTTAGCATGTTTTGAGCCTATATTTTGAAAACATTCTAGCACTGAGTAGGCATGTACAGATCGCTTCTGGAACCCAAAAATATTGAATTTTCCGTTGCTTTGAGCCTGAATTTGAGATATAAACGGGTACTGAAGATGCATGCACATATCGACTTTGGGCACCTAAAATATCGATTTTCAGCATGTTTTGGGCCTGTATTTTGAAAGTACTCTAACACGGAGTAGGCATGTACAGATCTCTTCTGGTTCCCAAAAATATCGAGTTGTCGGGTGTTTTGAGCCTGAATTTGAGATATAAACGGGAATAGAAGATGAATACACATATTGACTTCGGGAACCTAAAATATCGATTTTGAGCATGTTTTGGGCCTGTAATTTGAAAATACTCTAACACTAAGTAGGCATGTACAGATCGCTTCTGGAACCAAAAAATATCGAATTTTCGGGTGTTTTGAGCCTGAATTTGGGTTATAAACGGGTACAGAAGAAGCATACATATATTGACTTTGGGCACCTAAAAGATCGATTTCAGCTTGTTTTGGGCCTGTAATTTGAAAATACTCTAACACTAAGTAGGCATGTACAGATCGCTTCTGGGACCAAAAAATATCGAATTTTCGGGTGTTTTGAGCCTGAATTTGGGTTATAAACGGGTACAGAAGATGCATGCAGATATCGACTTTGGACACCTAAAATATAGATTTTTAGCATGTATTGAGCCTATATTTTGAAAACATTTTAGCGCTGAGTAGTAATGTACAGATCGCTTCTGGGACCCAAAAATATCGAATTTTCGGGTGTTTTGAACATGAATTTGAGATATAAACGGGTACTGAAGATGAATTCACATATCGACTTTTTGCACCTAAAATATCGATTTTGAGCATGTTTTGGGTCTATATCTTGAAATCATTCTAGCAACGAGTAGGCATTTACAGATCCCTTCTGGGACCCAATAATATCGAATTTTCGGGTGTTTTGAACATGAATTTGAGATATAAACGGGTACTGAAGATGAATTCACATATTGACTTTTTGCACCTAAAATATCGATTTTTAACATGTTTTGGGTCTGTATCTTGAAAACATTCTAGCAAGGAGAAGGCATGTACAGATCCTTTCTGGGACCCCAAAATATCGAATTTTCGGGTGTTTTGAGCCTTAATTTGAGATATAAACGTGTACAGAAGATGCATGCACATATAGACTTTGGGCACCCATAATATCGATTTTTAGCATATTTTGGGCCTATATTTTGAAAATATTCTGACACTGTGTAGGCATGTACAGATCGCTTTTGGGACCCAAAAATATCGAATTTTCGGGTGTTTTGAGCCTGAATTTGGGATATAAACGGGTACAGAAGATAAATACACATATTGACTTTGGGCACCTCAAATATCAATTTTCAGCATGTTTTGGGCATGTAATTTGAAAATACTGTAACACGGAGTTGGTATTTACAGATCGCTTTTAGGACCCAAAAACATTGAATTTTCGGGTGTCTTGAGCCTGAATTTGAGATATAAACGGGTACTGAAGATGCATGCACATATCGACTTTGGACACCTAAAATATCGATTTTTAGCATGTATTGAGCCTATATTTTGAAAATCTTCTGACACTGTGAAGGCATGTACAGATCGCTTTTGGGAACCAAAAATATCGAATTTTCGGGTGTTTTGAGCCTGAATTTGGGATATAAACGGGTACAGAAGATAAATACACATATTGACTTTGTGCACCTCAAATATCAATTTTCAGCATGTTTGGGGCCTATATTTTGAAAATACTCTAACACGGAGTAGGCATGTACAGATCGCTTCTGGGACACAAAAATATCGAATTTTCGGGTGTTATGAGGCTGAATTGGAGATATAAACGGGTACAGAAGATGCATGCACATATCGTCTTTGGGCACCCAAAATATCGATTTTTAGCATGTTTTGGGCCTATATTTTGAAAATATTCTAGCACTGAGTAGGCATGTACAGATCGCTTCTAGGACCCAATTATTTTGAATTTTCGGGTGTTTTGAGCCTGAATTTGGGATATAAACGGGTACAGAAGATGCATACACATATTGACTTTGTGCACCTAAAATATCGATTTTCAGCATGTTTTGGGCATGTATTTTGAAAATACTCTAGCACGAAGTAGGCATGTACAGATCGCTTGTTGAACCCAAAAATATCGAATTTTCGCGAAGTTTTGACCTTGAATTTGGGATATAAACGGGTACAAAAGATGTATGCACATATCGACTTTGGACACCTAAAATATCGATTTTTAGCATGTTTTGGGACTTTTATTTTGAAAATATTCAAACACGGAGTAGGCATGTACAGATCGCTTTTGGGACTCAAAAATATCGAATTTTCGGGTGTTTTGAGCCTGAATTTGAGATATAAACGGGTACAGAAGATGCATGCACATATCGACTTTGGACACCTAAAATATCGATTTTGTGCATGTTTTGGGCCTGTATTGAGAAAATATAATTTCTCTGAGTAGGCATGTACAGATCGCTTCTGGGACCCAATAAAATCGAATATTCGGGTGTTTTGAGCCTGAATTTGGGATATAAACGATTACAGAAGATGCATACACATATCGACTTTGGGCAGCCAAAATATCGATTTTTAGCATGTTTTAAGCCAATATATTGAAAATATTCTAGCACTGAGTAGACATGTACAGATCGCTTCCGGGCCCCAATAAAATCGAATATTTGGGTGTCTTGAGGCTGAATTTGGGATATAAACGGGTACAGAAGATGCATACACTTATTGACTTTGAGCACCCAAAATATCGATTTTTAGCATGTTTTGGGCCTATATTATGAAAATATTCTATCACTGAGTAGGCATGTACAGATCGCTTGTAAGACCCAAAAATATTGAATTTTCGCGTGTTTTTAGCTTAAATTTGGGATATAAACGGGTACAAAAGATGTATGCACATATCGACTTTGGACACCTAAAATATCGATTTTTAGCATGTTTTGGTACTATATTTTGAAAATATTCTAACACGGAGTTGGCATTTACCGATCGCTTCTGGGACCCAAAAATATCGAATTTTAGGTATTTTGAGCCTGAATTTGAGATATAAACGGGTACAGATGATGCATACAGATATTAACTATTGGCACCTAAAATATTGATTTTTAGCATCTTTTGGGACAATATTTTCGTAATATTCTAACACGGAGTTGGCATATACAGATCGCTTCTGAGACCCAAAAATATCGAATTTTCGGGTGTTTTGAGCCTGAATTTGGGATATAAACGGGTACAGAAGATGCATGCACATATCGACTTTTGGGCACCTAAAATATCGATTTTGAGCATGTTTTGGGTCTGTATCTTGAAAAGATTCTAACTAGGAGTAGGCATGTACAGATCGCTTCTGGGACCCAAAAATATCGAATTTTCGGGTGTTTTGAGGTTGAATTTGGGATATAAACGGGTGCAGAAGACGCATACACATATTAAGTTTGGGCACCTAAAATATCGATTTTCAGAATGTTTTGGGCCTGTATCTGAGTAGGCATGTACAGATCGCTTCTGGGACCCCAAAATATCGAATTTTCGGGTGTTTTGTGCCTGAATTTGAGATATCGACTTTGGGCACCTAAAATATCGATTTTTAGCATGTTTTGATCCTATATTTTGAAAACATTCTAGCCCTGAGTAGGCATGTACAGATCGCTTCTGGGACCACACCTCACCTCACCTAACCCAACCGACCTGACCTGGCCATTCCTCAGATGTGGGGTTGGGTCCCTGAGGAATGGCCAGGTCAGGTAGGTTGGGTTAGGTTCAAGTTCAAGTTTAAGTTTTAGGGTCCTGCAGAGGGCCGCTCATGGGCGGCATAATATGCGGGGGTTGTGCGGTGGATTTAGGGATCCAGGGCAGGATTAGGAAGCGGGTTACGATAAGGATGGATTGCGTCAGGGACTGTGGGTTGAGGATTAGGATTGGGGAGGTAATGATTGGTGATCTTATTTCTAAACGTGTCAAGAGTGGGGCTATTTACTACGTGAGATGGGAGATGATTCCACTCTTGGATGCTGCGGGGAAAGAATGAGTGCCTAAATATATCAGTGCTTGTCTGGTATGCATGGTATTTTAAGTTGTGGCTGCCTCTAGTGGATCGTATACTTGTAGGGTGTAGATATGTGTCCTTGTCTATGTCAACTAACTTGTTTGTGATTTTGTATATCATCTGTTGTCTGTGTATCTGTTTTCGTGTTACTAATGGGTCTAGTTTTGTGTCTTGTTTAAGCAAAGTGACTGATGTAGTGTGTCTGTAATCACGTCTGGCCCATCTTGCAGTCTTGTTTTGTATGGACTATAATTTATTGATATTATTGTAAGTGTGTGGGTCCCAGACGGTGTCGCAATAATCTAAATGTGGCCGAACGAAAGTGTTATATGCAATAATTTTGGTGTCTGTGTTACACCTGCTGAGGTTCCTGCGCAAGAAAGGTGAGGTGAGGTGTGGTTTGTCTGTCATCAGAACACACTTTGTCCCTCCCTCCCCCTGTCAGCTATTTATTTTTCTTTCATGTTTCATTCAACTCTGTACTGCTGAAGAGGGAGGTAGTTGCCTCAGAAACGTCCATATTACACACTTGTCTATAAAAAGTGGGTTTTTCTTAGCATGCATACACATACTGACTTTGGGCACCTAAAATATCGATTTTCAGCATGTTTTGGGCCTGTATCTGAGTAAGCATGTACAGATCGCTTCTGGGACCCAAAATACTCGAATTTTCGGGTGTTTTGAGTCTGAATTTGAGATATAAACGGGTATTGAAGATGCATTCACATATCGACTTTTTGCACCTAAAATATCGATTTTGAGCATGTTTTGGGTCTGTATCTTGAAAATATTCTAGCACGGAGTAGGCATGTACAAATCGCTCCTGGGACCCAAAAATATCGAATTTTCGGGTGTTTTAAGCCTGAATTTGGGATATAAACGGGTACAGAAAATGCATACACATATCGACTTTGGTCACCTAAAATATCGATTTTTAGCATGTTTTTGGCCTATATTCTGAAAATATTCTTGCACTGACTAGGCATGTACAGATCGCTTCTGGGAGCCAAAAATATCGAATTTTCGGGTGTTTTGAGCCTGAATTTGGGATACAAACGGGTACAGAAGATACGTAAACATATCGACTTTGGGCACATAAAATATCGATTTATAGCATGTTTTGGGCCTGTATTTTAAAAATACTCTAACACGGATTAGGCATGTAAAGATCGCTTCTGGGACCCAAAAATATCGAATTTTCGGGTGTTTTGAGCTTTAATTTGAGATATAAACGGGTACAGAAGATGCATGCACATATCGACTTTGGGCACCTAAAATATTGATTTTTAGCATGTTTTGTACCTATATTTTGAAAATATTCTAGCACTGAGTAGGCATGAAAAGATTGCTTCTTGGACCCAAAAATATCGAATTTTGGGGTGTTTTAAGCCTAAATTTGGGATATAAACGGGTACATAAGATGCATACGCATATCGACTTTGGGCACCTAAAATATCGGTTTTTAGCATGTTTAGGGCCTGTATTTTGAAAATACTCTAACACGGAGTAGGCATGTACAGATCGCATCTGGAATCCAAAAATATCGAATTTTCGGGTGTTTTGAGCCTGAATTTGAGATATAAACGGGTACAAAAGATGCATGCACATATCGACTTTGGACACCTAAAATATCGATTTTTAGCATGCTTTAATTGCATTTCAACATATCAAAAGCATACTAAAGTAATCCCTTAAGGGGGTACGGGAATAGGGGGACAGACTTGGGGGTTCGAGGGGTGCAGGAGTAGGGGGACAGGCTTGGGGAGGGGGGTTAGGGGGGTGCGGGAATATGGGACAGGCTTTCTACCCACCCCAAGCCTGTCCCCCTATTCCCGCACTCCCCCAGTCCCCACCCAAGCCTGTCCCCTTATTCCCGCACCCCCAAGTCCCTCCCAAGCCTGTCCCCTACTCCCGCACCCCCCTTAAGGACCCTGTGATCGTGTATGAGAATTGGAGGGTTCTGATTCCTCCTGACTATGCCACGAACCAAACAAGCTCCTTCCATATAGGTGTGTGTGTGTGTGTGTGTGTGTGTGTGTGTGTGTGTGTGTGTGTTTTGTGGCAATGTTTGAAGGACACATTTACCTCCAATTTTCTTACTACATCATGGATAACATAAATAACTGATGAAGAAGACAAGGGAGTAAATAATAATAATAATAATAATAATAATAATAATAATAATGAAAATAATAAAGTTGTATCACCAGTATAAGAAGTGAGTTTTATTTTCATGACAAATCAACATATTTCTGATTATTTTTTCTCTGTTAATTCAGAGAGAGAGAGAGAGAGAGAGAGAGAGAGAGAGAGAGAGAGAGAGAGAGAGAGAGAGAGAGAGAGAGAGAGAGAGAGAGAGAGAGAGAGAGAGAGAGAGAGAGAGAGAGAGAGAGAGAGAAAAATAAAATACTATCCTTTTTATTTCGTTAGAGAGAGACCACAATTTTTTTTTTTTTTCCTGACATACTCTGAGTGAATTAATTGCATTCCAAAATATCAAAAGCATACTACAGTAATCCCTTAAAGGGGTGCGGGAATAGGGGGACAGGCTGGGGGGGGGGGGTCGGGGTTTTTTTGGGGGGGCGCGGATGTAGGGGGACAGGCTTGGGGGGGGGGGTATGGGGGGTACGGGAATATGAGACTACCCACCTCAAGCTTGTCCCCCTATTCCCGCACCCCCCCAGTCCCCCCCCAAGCCTGTCCCTTACTCGCACACTCCCTTAATAAAAAATATATGCAACTCTCTCCAGGCTAATTAATTAATATTACCCATTTCCTGTGCATGAGTTAATTAAGGGGGTGCGGGAGTAGAGGACTGGCTTGGGGGGGGTTTGGGGGGTGCTGAAATAGGGGGACAGGCTTGAGGTGGGAAGAAAGCTTGTCCCCTATTTCCGCACCCCCAAAGCCTGTCCCCTTACTCCCGCACCCCCCCCCCAAAAAAAAAAAAAACTGTACCCTACTCCCGCACCCCCCTAAGCCCCCCTAAGCCCGTCCCCCTATTCCCGCACCCCCTTAAGGAACCCTGTGTGTGATGTAGTCAGAAAATTGGAGGTAAATGAGTCCTTCAAATATTACCACGAAACACACACACACACACACACACACACACACACACACACACACCTATATGGAAGGAGGTGTTTGTTTGGTGGCATAGTCAGGAGGAATCAAAAGTCTTCAATTTCCATACACGATCACAGGGTCCTTAAACGCACCCCCTCCCCCCCTGTCTGTCTACAAGTTATGCCCCCCTCCATCCCCCCTGTCTAAAAGTTATGCCCCCCTCCATCCCCCCTGTCTGTCTACAAGTTATGCCCCCCTCCATCCCCCCAGTCTGTCTACAAGTTATGCCCCCCCTCCATCCCCCCTGTCTGTCTACAAGTTATGCCCCCCCCTCCATCCCCCCTGTCTGTCTACAAGTTATGCCCCTCTCCATCCCCCCTGTCTGTCTACAAGTTATGCCCCCCTTATTATAAAGATACGTGTGTGTGTGTGTGTGTGTGTGTGTGTGTGTGTTCTTACCTATTTGTATCTTTACAGGATTGAGTCAAGCTCCTAATGTCCCGTATATTAAAATCCTATTATCATATTTTTCTTTGAAGTTATGCATGGTTTGACACACACCACTTCTTATAGATGGTAATTTGTTCCATGTGTGTGTCTGTGTGTGTGTGTGTGTGTCTGTGTGTGTGTGTGTGTTGTAAAAGGCAGCAGCATACTAAGAAAAAACACCTCACCCACTCTCTCTGTCTTTGGAATAACATCATGTAATTTCCGTAGACTTATTTCATCTTTTTCACCACGTTCCATCCACACACCACATCCAAAAATGTGAGTAGTTTGAGAATAGGTCAAAAAGGTTGTAGAATCCCACATTTGACCTATGGGTATGTAAGAATAGGTCATATAGGTGGGGGTTGCCAGAAGGGGTTTCTAAATTTTCTCCGTTTTCCTCTACGATGCACTGTTTTTTAGTTATGGCCACTTTTTTTGAAAAAAATGTTGAACCGAAATTTGATCATGAAGATCTAAATGGATTTGGATGATATTTGGAATGGAAATACAGTTGGTAAATTGGGCGAGACGATTTTTTCATTTTGTCGTGTCTCAAAAAACGGACCAAATTAAACAAAAATAATGTTCAATTATTAATTAAGGGGGTGCAGGAATAGGGGGACAGCATTGGGGGGTTTAGGTGGGTGCGGGGTGTTTTGAGGGGTTCGGGAGTAGAGGGACAGGCTTGGGGGGCTTATTTTAGGTGCCCACAACAAACAACAAAATTAATGTCACTCAACTGTGTGTGTGTGTGTGTGTGTGTGTGTGTGTGTGTGTGTGTGTATATTCTCATGACTGTGTGTGTGTGTGTGGGACCATCGTATCAGTAGACTACCACACCATCGTATACACCACCACAGATGATGTTCTTGCATAATACATACGACCTTCATTAGCCGTGTAAATGACTTATGGCTGAAGTATTTAAGGGGGTGCGGGAATAGGGGGACAAGCTGGGGGGGGTTTTAGGGGGGGTGCGGGAGTAGGGACAGGCTTGGGGGGTGCAGGAGTATGGGGACAGGATTGGGGGGCGGGGGTTAGGGGGTTGCGGGAATAGGGGATAAGCTTTCTACCACACGAAGCCTGTCCCCCTATTCCCCGCACCCCCCGCACCCCCCCAAAGCCTGTTCCCTACTTCCGCACCCCCTTAATAGAGTTTGTGAATATGGATACTCAGCTTTTGGAAAATAATGAAGGCTTACAAGTGTGGTTGGTTGGTTGGTTGGTTGGGAAGCTAACAAACCAATACCACTGTGGAATCAACCCATAAAGTTAGGAGTCGATTCCACAGTGGTATTGGTTTGTTAGTTTCCCCACCCACCCACCCACCCACCCACGTCTCTTTCACACCCACCCACCCACCCCATCTCCTTCACACCCACCCACATCTCCTTCACACACACCCAACCACCCACGTCTCCTTCACACCCACTCACCCACCCACGTCTCCTTCACACCCACACACCCACCAACGTCCTCCTTCACACCCACACACCCACCCACGTCTCCTTCACACCCACCCATCCACCCACGTCTCCTTCTCACCCACCCACGTCTCCTTCACACCCACACACCCACCCACGTCTCCTTCACACACACACACACACCCACGTCTCCTTCACACCCACCCACCCACCCACGTCTCCTTCACACACACACACACACCCACGTCTCCTTCACACACACACACACCCACGTCTCCTTCACACACACACACCCACCCACGTCTCCTTCACACCCACACACCCACGTCTCCTTCACGACCCACACACCCACGTCTCCTTCACACCCACACACCCACGTCTCCTCCCACACACCCGCGTCTCCTTCACACCCACACACCCACCTCACGTCTCCTTCAAACCCACCAACCTCCCGCGTCTCTTCACACCCACCCACCCACCCACGTCTCCTTCACACCCACCCACCCACCCACGTCTCCTTCACACACACACACACACCCACGTCTCCTTCACACCCACACACCACCCACGTCTCCTTCACACCCACCCACCCACCCACGTCTCCTTCACACACACCACCCACCACGTCTCCTTCACACCCACACACACACGTCTCCTTCCCACACACCCGCGTCTCAAGCTGTCCCGCTAATCCCGTACCCCTCCAAACCCCCCCCCCCTTCAAGCCTGTCCCCCTATTCCCGCACCCCCCCTCCATAAGCCTGTCCCCTATTCCCGCACCCCCCAACCCCCAACCCCCTCAAGCCTGTCCCCCTATTCCCGCACCCCCCCCCCCTCCGATAAGCCTGTCCCCTATTCCCGCACCCCCCCCCCTCCGATAAGCCTGTCCCCTATTCCCGCACCCCCCAAAACCCCCCTCAAGCCTGTCCCCTACTCCCGCACCCCCTTAACGTCGTAATTGCTGATAAACAACGAGTATAAATGTATGAAATAGTTTTGGCATTGAGAATTTCAACCTTTATAAAGGAGACGTGTGTGTGAAGGAGACGTGGGTGTGTGGGTGGGTGTGAAGGAGACGTGTGTGTAAGGAGACGTGGGTGTGTGGGTGGGTGTGAAGGAGACGTGTGTTTGAAGTTGACGTGGGTGTGTGGGTGGGTGTGAAGGAGACGTGTGTGTGAAGGAGACGTGGGTGTGTGGGTGGGTGTGAAGGAGACGTGTGTGTGAAGGAGACGTGGGTGTGTGGGTGGGTGTGAAGGAGACGTGTGTTTGAAGGAGACGTGGGTGTGTGGGTGGGTGTGAAGGAGACGTGTTTGTGAAGGAGACGTGGGTGTGTGGGTGGGTGTGAAGGAGACGTGGGTGTGAAGGAGACGTGGGTGTGTGGGTGGGTGTGAAGGAGACGTGGGTGTGAAGGAGACCTGGATGGGTGTGTGGGTGTGAAGGAGACGTGGGTGTGAAGGAGACCTGGGTGGGTGTGTGGGTGTGAAGGAGACGTGGGTGGGTGTGTGTGTGGGAAGGAGACGTGGGTGGGTGTGTGGGTGTGCAGGAGACGTGGGTGGGTGTGTGGGTGTGAAGGAGACGTGGGTGTGAAGGAGACGTGGGTGGGTGTGTGGGTGTGAAGGAGACGTGGGTGGGTGTGTGTGTGTGAAGGAAACGTGGGTGGGTGTGTGGGTGTGAAGGAGACGTGAGTGTGAAGGAGACGTAGGTGGGTGTGTGGGTGTGAAAGAGACGTGGGTGGTTGGGTGGGTGTGAAGGAGACGTGGGTGGGTGGGTGTGTGTGGAGGAGACGTGGGTGTGTCGGAAGGAGACGTGGTTGGGTGGGTGTGTTGGAAAGAGATGGGGTGGGTGGGTGTGAAGGAGACGTGGGTGGGTGGGTGGATGTGAAGGGGACGTGGGTGTGTTTGTGGGTGGGAAAGAGACGTGGGTTTGTGGGTGGGTTGGAAGGAGACGTTGGTGGGTGGGTGGGAAGGAAAGAGGCGTGGGTGGGTGTGTGGGTGTGAAGGAGACGTGAGTGGGTGGGTGTGAAGGAGACGTGGGTGGGTGTGTGGGTGTGAAGGAGACGTGGGTGGGTTGGTGTGAAAGAGACGTGAGTGGGTGTGTGGGTGTAAAGGAGACGTGGTTGGGTGGGTGTGAATGAGTCGTGAGTGGGTGTGTGGGTGGGAAGGAGATGTGGGTGGGTGGGTGGGAAAAAGACATGGGTGGGTGTGTGGGTGGGAAGGAGATATGGGATGGTGG